>OZ023317.1:1605383-1700128 GCA_964007375.1 Ophion obscuratus | reverse complement strand
ATGCATAGTCCTACGATCTGCTATCATGCTAATATTTGCCAAGCTTTGATCAAACGATTATATTGATTCAAGCAACTACTACAAAATCCTTCTGCGGCCCATTCGTTGTCCACAGAAACGCTATGTTAATGGGTAAGGCCACTGTAACGGCCCAAAAAAAAAGGTTTTTTTTCACTAATTTTTTGCTCCCGAAATTGAAGGTATTTTAAAAAAAACTTTTAATGGTGTTATCGGGCATACATTAAATTTTATTATAAAATTTTTTTACAGTAAGAAAAAAACAAAATGGCGGTTCCACAGCTATCTTCCCGGGACATGTTTTGCTTCCAGGGCTCCGCGGCACGCAGCACCACTGGTGCACTTTTGAATCTAGAAAAAAAAAAAAAACCATTAATCTAGAGGGCTATAGCTAGAGAATGTCGATCGGATTTTAAAAAGTATCAATTTTTGTGGATTTGGCGTGCGTTTGAAAAAAAAAATTGATTTTTGACGAAAAAAACGGCAAGTTTTTTGTTAATAAAAAATGAATAAATAAAGTTCTTGAAAATTCCGATCGACATTCTCAAGATAATGTAAATGTTCACATCTGGTTAAAATTTCAAGTAAACAAATGAAAATTGTTCGAGTTATGCTGCGTGCCATTTTGAAAAACCATGTTTCGAGAAAAACGCGTTTAAAGTTTTGCGAATAGTTTTTTATTGGAAAAAATTAAAAAAAGAAGTCGCACAGGACCTTTTTTTTCTTATTCTAGAGGGTTTAAACTATTTTTTAAGCCAATAAAAAAAAATCGATTTTTCAAAAAATGTACAGTGGCCTTACCCCTTAATACGATTTTTCTGAAAATTTCTACGGGCTCTAAGACCACGATTTTGAGGTCTTAATTAAATTAAAGGATTAAATTAAAGGACTTAATTAAATTGAGGATTAAGCTACCATGTATGGCGGCAGTATGAACAATATTATTTACTGTTGACAATGTAATTTGTCTCACAACATTATCGAATTATTTGAATCAATTCCCGATTAAATGAAATTGTACTTGAGCTTTGAAACTTTCTGGGTAACACGTGAAGATTCCTTCTAGAATTGCATTGCGTGTCCTCATGCAGAACATGTGGGGCGTCGTTTGTCATTAGTTGCATCAATTGTTTGAAGAACAAAAGGGTTGGTTGCACTACCGCTACAGTGAGATTTATGTCCTATTTTTTTATTCTTCTGTTTTGGCCCGGACTAAATACAAGTTGGCTGTTTTCTAAATAAACATGATTGTGATAAATTGTTGAATTATAAGAGAAGAAAATGCACGTTATAAAGAATGATTTAAACATTCATGAAATTGAAATGGCAATTATCTCATGAACTAAACGTTGAATCGAATTGAATGTTTGGGCATCAGTCCATGAAGGTCATATCTACACTATACTTACAATTAGATTGCAGCCAATTCCTAAAATTTCACCAAAACTACAGAACTTACCTATACCTTGATCTTTTCCACATAGCAGATGTCCATCCGCAACAGTATATTGATTTTGAACAGGACATTGATGCCTAATTACAACACATTGTTGCTGACATTTTTTTTTAACAATAACATCCGACATTCTAGATAAACAGATGAACGTCTTATTGTTAGTACATTTTTCACTAGATTAACAGATCACTTCGTAAGCTGGGAAAAGTAATTTCGTCCTGAGATCTTTTCTGGGTAAATATTTAAGGATGGATTAGAAATTCGAGACAATTACTTTTTAATATAAATTACTTCATTACACTACAAGCTAGAAAAGTATTATTTTGCATGAATAGAGAACACTATATTAGTGTGCAAATTGAACGTTCACTTACTTCTTTCGCACGAATAAAGACGAATCAATAAATACTGTCAACTAATCGCAAAACTTATGCGTTGTGCTTTTTCATGGAATTGTAGTTACGAGAACTGACTTTTCGGAATCAGTAACACAATTGTAGTGACTGACTATGGTGAAATGAGCAATTTCACTCAAGCCAAAATGAATTTAAGGTTGAGATAATGTTTAGCGAACTTATTCAAATGAAATGTTACTTGACTTATGGGTTAGTGATATGAGTCGGCGAGGATTTCTCTCGAATTTTTCCACAAATGGTTCTCTATATAAATGGACCATAGTAAAGAAATTAGTCTTGTAGAATATTTTACAACAAACATGAAATTTTACGAATGTATTCGGTACGTGATCTCATAATCTGTGAATATTTTTTTTATCAGTAGTTATAACTTGTATTCAATCTTATAGTATCGACAATTGTTGTCGGACTACATCTTCATATAGAGCAGTAACATAGATATAGTGGAATTTAAAACATATATATAACAAACAGTGAGGTATGCTCTTGGTTAAAATTGATAACATTTATTCCGGTTATAAGCAAAAAAAAAAGATTTTCTTAGATTTCTCTCAAAATCTTATTTAAAAGCCGAGAGATGAAAATGGTCTCAGATCCGCAATGTTTTGAGCTTCAATTACCAAAATACATACATGAGGATCATGGTATGTAATTGAAACGTTAAAGGCTTAAAGCATTTATATAACTACAAATGTGCCAGGGTAAACATGTATCGTTCATTAAAAAAGTGGCAATCTGGAAACCTCACTATTGCTTTACGATCTGTAGGAATTGTCATTCTTCTCTGACATAAACGAACCCTTCTGATCTGAGAAACGAATGACGAAACCGTACTTTGGAATGGTTTCTCATAAATTAACGACGAAAAAAATATCACTGTTCTCCGAACGCAAAATTTTTCAAAAAATACTTGATTACCGCTTCTGTTGGATAGTTCGGGTTTCGTGCGTCACCCTGAGCCTGATTATGCTTATCACACTTACGCACATAACAACGGTGGTGCCCGAGATTAACGTTGTACAACTCTCGGATGAGATTCCGGACGTGTATCTCGAGCAGGTACTTATGCACGTGAAGGATGTCGGTGAAGCCGCGAGAGGCGGAAGAAAAAGAGACAAAAAAAACGGCAGGAGTGAGAAGGTGGCAGAGCGCGAAAGGGACCGTGGGGATTGCAAAGAGGCCAGAGAATCTGTCAAGGAGGCCACACTCGTTCACAGATTTACAGGGTCTTGTGCTGTTTTACGAGCTCACAAAGTGAGCCGCTCGCACTGGTGGAGCGCGATGCGGCTCTCGAATCCATACGCTCGCACTTACCCAACGAGCCAAGAAACGTGAGCGCTTTCAAGCCGCTTATAAACACATCATTCCATCCGGCCACTATCTCCATTATTCAAAATTTCACAATGCTCGTATATATCCAGGCGAAGCATGTCTCCTGCTTCATTTAATGGACCAGAAATTAAAGATTTTAACGGACAATTTGTGCTCTTCGATATTTAATATTCCACGTGTTACTGTATCTGCGAATCACTCTTCCTGCGAATCACAATTTATCCTTCGATATACGGTATGTTGCACTTGGTGTTTGGCACTTGGAAAAATCAAATTAGGAATGGAATTAGGCGTGATATTTTTACACAGTGGACTGAAAAATTATAAACTGCAAAATAAATTTTCGGAAAATAAAAAGTCTTTTTGTTATTATTATGATAATCGTGTTGTGATACATTATTGTTTTATTCTTTTCGAGTTCGTTTGATGTTTTTACAATTTATAGCAAGCGGTTGTGATATATTAGTGACTTTATTGCGAACATAACGATAGCACGGGATGTCAAATTGTACAACTTTTAATATAGTACCGTTCAACATGGTAATTTTTACGTTTAAAAAATACTCTTTCCTTTGTTCACCTCCTCACGGAGAGGGAAGAATTTATTTAGTCGGAAACATCGAATTTTTAAAGCAAATTTGTCAACATATTTTTATATACATAGAAAAGTTACAGCCATATAAAGATATGTGCTGATAAAGTTGTTAATTTAAAGAGGGTGAAGTAATCCACACAATAATTATAGAATTATTATATTATGATTTCTCCATTTTCCATTCCTGCCGAAGAAGCTCTTTGTAACAAGCAACGTCGCTAATTTTAAAAGTATATATATTAAGGGAGACTTTGTCCCGGATTGAGCAGCTAGAAGAAGAGGAGGGATGCCTCTATGGACCAGGCATTGCCGATTAGCGGTAATTATAAACACATTTGTGTAAACACATTACAAAACTTTAAACGCGTTTTTCTCGAAAACACGTTTTTAAAAATGGCTGACATTCTCCTGACCGCTGTAATTAACATATCGACCTGAAATTTGGAGAGCATACGCAGAAAATATGTCTTCACGGAATGACGGATCGTTTTTTCGATAAATACATTTTTGCATTTATTATTTATCTATTTATGCGAAAAAAAACGCGAAAATTCGATTTTTTTTTCAATTGCCGCCATTTTCCGAAATTTGTACTAAACGAAAAACCCATCCGTCATTCCATGACCAAAGGGTCACAGATTGATAATATGCTTTGAATTTGTGTTTCAGATCAACAAAGAGGGGGCAGTGATGTCAGCCGTTTACCTCCCGCGATTTGAGGACCTGTTTTCGCGGGGCTGCAACGGCCGCCATTTTGGTTTAAAAAAATTTTTTTTTTAAAGTTCTGTATATCATGAATAAAAGCAAGAAAAAAACCGCACTCAAAAAGCTTTACTCGTTTCCTTTAAAAAATAAAATAAAATGTAAACACCTGAAATATGGCACTCCAAGGACAAAGTCTCCCTTAAAAAAGAATACACAAATATATATAATTGTAGCAAAAATGATTTCATACATATACATAACTGGTTTGTGCAAATATGTATGCGAAACAAGTAAAGAGCGTCTTAAAATGACCTGACATTTAAATGTATTAATAAAATGTATTATTTATTTGAAAAGTACGAATATTTTTGTTTTAATATACGGTACAAACATGGAGGTTATGTGTGGAACACAATATACGATAAATGGCGCGCAATCTTAAATGTCAGGTCATTTTAAGACACCCTTCGTATATGTATTCTTTTTTTCAATAAATATGAAGGCCGGCAAAAACCATTTTTGCAGCGATATCATAAGGTTTGCATTTATCATTTTTTTTTTCGACACCACCGAGCAAGCATTGTGATAGATCGCTTGAACTTATTCGATGATGATTACATACATTTTGCCAAGCTGAAATAAAATTTTACCGTAATGTCAACTAGGTTAACATTTTGCCAGATAACATGGAAATTCAGAATGGAGACAGGACCTTGGATGATATCCGAGGAAGAAAGATCACAGTTGCCTGACAGTTATCCGGCAAATATAAAACGAAATCCCCTTTCCAAATGGAGAGTGTGTATGTGAAAGGAAAGCAATGTCGAGTGCTACACTCGCTTGCATACGAAACGTTGATTTGTGTTTAATCTGAAAGTACAAAGGAAAGAATTCTACTGCGGACAGCGAGAAAAGTTTACACTCTTATCGAATGAACGAGCCCGTCACATTCTTTGCGCAGGTGTAAGATACACTGCGGCACACTGACTATACGCTATCCTTGTATATAACCGTAACAAGATTAGGGTACCGGAAACGGTTCTGGAGATAGCCAGAGCATGGTCAAATGTTCAGTGAAAAAGACGTGATTTCCTTGCTCTGCGTTCAAGCGATCCTCTCGTTATAAAGTACAACGTATTCGTATTTTGATCTGGAGACGGTGCCCTTGTCAACAATTAACGTGTTTCTTATTATTAAGTCCTTATCATTACTTCGACCTCTGATATCATTGCACATCGATATTTCGCACACTTCCGTCATTCTCACACTGAAATTGAGATGGCGATTGCTCACAGGCATACGTGAAAGACAATACTATATCGACCTTGTCGTCACTGGCACTGTCAAATGAAAAGTATATTGCGCAAAGTAAGAAAACGATTTATTATTATTATTTATTCAAATCAAATTTATTACCCGAAGACTCATAAAGATGCGTTTATGAGTATGAGCGTTTCAAGGAAAATATTGACTACGAACAGAACTTTAGAGATGCGCGAAGTGATTGTAATGGAACATTAAAAGTCCGAAATGACTTTAACCCACTGTATACGAGCGGCAAACAGCGTTCTAAGTAGCCTCGTGTCTCTGAATTCGAATTGCCATGTTGATTGTTTTCCGCCCATTTTTTCAACGTAACGGAACACCTAATTTGGGGAATTTCTATTCTCATTGCGTCATCTCACATATGTTCGTGCATTGCGTGTGCTGTGGCGGGTGGTGCGTTCACACCGGACGATCAAGAAACGGATCTTCATGGTGTTCCTTTTACGAACCCGAATATCTAACAATTAACTGATTTTCATCTGTAATCGAGTGAAAATACATCTCAGTGTACTGGTAAAATTTCAGGCCAAGTTGCCGAAGTTTTAACGAAAAACTACGCCTCTGAAAATCGTCCCATTTATACACGGAAAAAAATGATGTGTTAAAATTGATGTTCGATATTTAAAAATTCATGAGTTTTCAACCAAATTTACAGTTAAAAACTGTAAATTCGGTGTTCTACTGTGTGCCCATTATAGAATAATGAATTTCATGTGTTTTTCACTTTTCAAACAATTATAAATACTGACTCAAACTGTAATAAACTCAATGTTCACAGCAAAAGAATGACAAAGCAGAAATCACAAATTGAAACGAAGAAACTGTGCATGAAATGTAAAATTTAGATATGCACTCTATAGAATATTCTAAGCACATGGAAAAAAAAATTGGCGACAACAGCATTTACTCGTATTATAATTTGTAAAAAAGTTGAAGGGCATACAGAAAATATTGTCATTAGAATGTACGAAAATTGTATACGACCTTTTGCAAAAATTAATATAGATATCAATCAGAAATTGCAGTGTCCCCAGTGAAATTTTTATTCCTGATAAGGAATAAATTGTACAAGGATCATGACAAATTGTGACACTGACAATGGACGTTTTTTACAATGTGAAATTAGAGAAAAGTACAACGGTTACCACAGAAATGTAACGTTTCATGTTGTGTACTGTGTACGGTGTCACACTGTAAAAATTCGTTTCATCGGCATGTACTGTGTCATGTTAGATATATGCAAATTACATTTAAAAAATATGCAAATTTCAGTGTTTACGCTAGAGGAGGCACTGTTCATGGGAAAAACTGTAAAGTTTAATGGAAATCTCAGCAGCATTTACAGTTCATTTTTTTCCGTGTACGGCGCTTTATGGAGATGACACGCTGGCCACATTTCTATCTAATAATTTATACACTCAATAACTCTAAAAAAAAGGCATGTTTTTAAGATTTTTTCTTGGCGTAACGAATAGTGTTCGTTTATTGAAAAATTTACATATAATAAAGTAACATTTGAACAACATTCTCCTAAATTTGCATTGCAAAATATTCAAAATTGAGCGAGTGAAAATTAAACCCCGGAGGCGCCTCGAAAAAAAGTTGGTTTGCGGTGTGCACCATAACTCGCAACAGAATCATTTGAAACAAAAAAATCAAAATGCATTTGTTAAAGGGGATGTTTCTCGAGGTAATGACGGGAGGATTTTTTTTCTTTCGATTTTTCGATTTTTCGTAGCACTTGTAAGCCAAAAACCCGAATTTCGCTAAAAAAAATCGGCTAATTTGTTGCTGAAAAATTAGTAATTATTTAAAAAAAAACAAAAAAGCTCTCGACAATACCTGGTGAATTATGTGAAGAAGTACTGTGCAAAATTTCAAAGCGATTGGTCCAGTAGATTTTGAGTTATCGTGCACACGGACTTCAAATATGACCAGTCTCAGAAAAACGGTTTGAAAAACGCAGAAGAGAAGAGAACGGCATGGAGCAATAGACGCTCAAATACTCATAACTTCGTCAATTTTACTCCGATCGACTTGAAATTTTAACACAATATTCTTGATATATTATGCATTCATTTAAAATTTTTTTAAAAATGAAGAAAAAAAAATTTAAATACTTTACCCCGCCCTTAATGATAAAACTTGGAAAAATGTGACTAGCAGAAGAATTTCAGTAGCCGAGATTTTTCAGAAAAAAAATGTAAACATGTCCAAATCTACTAACTTTGAGCGTTTTTTTTTGTCGATTTATATTATAGATAATTATATAAAAGTTGTTACACTTAATAAATACACTTTCGAAATACATACATTTTTTTCTAAATGTATTTATACAACCCAAACAATGTTCAAACGCGTCTTTCTCGAAACAACGTTATTCGACGGCTTGTTGATAAAATCTTCGAAACTACTGAACCGATCCGTATGAAATTTGCACGACATATTCTTTACAATTATAGCTACCGTACCGGACAAAAAAGTACGCACCGTTCAAAATTCAACATTGGTGCTATAATACTTACGAAAATAGTAAAAACTTCCACAGCTGTTTTAACCATATTTTGTAAGTTCACGTTTACATTGTCACTGAAATATCATAAAAAATATTCGAAAGCTGAACGAAAACAATTCCAACGCGTGGGATGCCAATTTTAGGCTGGACAAAAAAAAAGTACGTACCCAAAGAAAAAAAGAAAAATGTCATCACATCCCGTGCAGAAATTTTGGCAGGGATGCAGCTGGATTCTGACTTGTATCCCGGGCTCCCAGTCGGGATCTAGTCCGATATCGGATCAGATTCGAAGACTAAATGTAAGATCCGTAAACTGGATTCCATTAGGGATCCAAAACCGGATCCTTTAATGACTCTAAATAGATTCCCCATGGAATCATTGAGGAATCTGGGAAGGATCACGGGTGAATATAGGCTGAAATAAAATGTCAAAAATGGAATTATGACATGTTAAATTTATTATAAAAATAAATAACATTTATAAAGTTTTGGTGCATTAAACTATCAGTAAAAAAAAATTTGTCCAAAGATTCAAATGGCAGATCGCGCTCATCGCGAGATTTTGATGTGAATTAAAAAAAAATCACATCACAATCTGTGTATGCAAATGTATTGACAAGAAATTATAAATACAAAAAAATTCACAAAATTAGTTGTGAATTTTTTCGTATTTAAGACAAATTAAAATCAAATTCAAAATGATTAGATTAAAGTTTGCGCCAAAAGTGAGTTCGTACGTATTTTGAGAGAAAACATTGCCTCGAGGCAGAGAAATTTTTGCACATAACTTTTTGTGCGAACATTTCTTTGCCTCAACACAATGTTTCTCTCAAAATACGTTTACACTTGTGGTGTAAATTTTAATATAACTGTCGTGAATTCGATTTTTATTTTCTTCAACTTGTCGAAATTCACAACTCATTTTGTGATTTTTTTCATATTTATAATGTAATATTTGAAACTCACAACTTTTTTTGCAAAAATTTCTTTGCCTCGACGAAATGTTTTCTCTCGAAATACGTAAGAACTCACGGTTGGTGTAAATTTTAATCTAATCATTGTGAATTTGATTTTAATTTGTCTTAAATACATGTTTATACCCACCGACATGTCGGTGGGTATAAACAGAGACTTATTTCCCAAAACCGGTATCCCGGTTAGAATCCAACTTGCATCAGTATCGGAATATGTATGACGACGATGGCATAATGTTGAAAATTTTGGCATCACGTGTATTTTCGGTATTACTATGTAATTCCTATCTATAGATAGGAATTTTATAGATAGGAATCTATAGACAGAAATTTCTATCTATAGATAGGAATTCCATAGTAATACAGAAAATACACGTGACGCCAAAATTTTCAAAATGATGCCATCGTCGTCGTACATATGCCGATACTGATGCAAGTTGGATTCTAACCGGGATACCGGTTTTGAGGAATCCATGACAAATCCTGATCGGGATTTGATCGAACATAGGGTATCCCGGTCAAAATTTCTGCATGGGATAGCGCATCTAATATCTTGTGTGACCGCCTTTTGCTTCGATAACAGCCTGTTAACCCCGAGGCATACTTTCAACAAGATTGTTAATTTGCTGTTCGTCGATATTGTCCCAGGTCTCCCGCAAAGCATCAAGAAGCTTTTCTTTGTTTGTTACGTCGCCCTTATTAACATTTTGGTCCAAAATAGACCACAGACTTTCTATATGATTTAAGGGGCGATATACACCTAGGAGCCGGAAAAGGGTCATTTTTGTGAATGTTTTCAAGGAAAACTATTTGGAATTTCGGATTAGGGTTATAATTATCTAAAAGTATATACGTTCAAAAATATGTTTAATTTTCGTTATTTGAAAATATCATAAATATACAAGGATATTGTATGATCCTTGGAGCGTCGTAAAAAAATCTGCGTGTACGGTACCCACTGGCGTTTCTTCAAAAATCATCTGAAAAAAAAACCAAAAAGATTATTAAATTAGATACTATAATCTAGTACTTGTAGCCGATTTTGAAAATATCGATTTATGACAAAATGGCGGACGTTTGAATGTAAATAGTGATGTTTGGGCCAAAAATTAGTTATTATTTTGCCTATAAAACAAAAACTAAATAACGGAAAAAAAATCCTACGACAAGTACTAGATAATGGTGTATAGAATAATCACAAAAAACCTCAAGGCGATCGGTTCATTGGTTTTCCATCCAAACGCGTGACAGTCGTTTATGCCGAAATAAGTCAAACTTGCTGTCGTCACTCCAAACAACTTTTCTTCCAAAACGAAATCGGCTTATTCGCGTATTTTTTTTGCAAACTCGAGGCGCTTGATTTTATTTTGTTTGCGAATCAGAGTGCGACGTTGTGCAAAACTATTTTTTAAGCCTGCTCCTCGAAGTCTCCTACGGACTGTTCAGGCATGTATTTTCGAAATTTACACGGCTAGTAATCGTCGGAGTTTTCTTTACCTCCCTGATAATTTTGCGATTGTCCAATGCAGTTGTTTTTCTTTTTCTACCTCGTCCATTTTTATCACCCTCTATACCTAATTCCTCGAACTTCTCGCATATTTTTCTCACTGCACCTGAACTTGTGTCATATTTTCAACCAATTTCTCTTTTAGATATACCTTTTTTTGGTCTTTAATTACCAGTTCTTGCACTTGAATTGCAATTTTCGGCTTCGCGGATTTGTTGCTACCGTACTCGAGCACAGAAAATCGATAACTGGCCGAAAAATCGGCAAATCTATATGTTTACATTCCGTTTGCCTTCTTGAGCTTCGTTGGGAGAAAATCGCTTTGTTGTCACTGATGAGAATATATAAACCTATGCATATTTTTTTTTATCCAGCATACAAGAGGCACTCTTCGTGCTGAAATCGTTCTCTTTCTGGTTTCGAATATTTGTAACATTGTTTCAACGGCAGCGTAAAGGCAAAACAATGAACTTTCGTAATGACTGCTCAAGGTCTGGTTTACTGATGATATTTTGGATGAGAATAGCACATAAATGGAAATTAAACGGTGCGTACTTTTTTTTTTGTTCGGTACTGTAAAGCGCATATCAACGATTTAAAAAAAAATTGATATCTACTATATTTTTTGCTAAAAACGGTGGAAAACACGTTTATTTATTTATTTTTTTTTTTCGAAAATTGTCGAAGAACCAGTGACCGCAGTATAAAGGGTATCTCAAAATTACCTGACATTTTAAATTGCGCGCCATTTTTTTGTGGCGAACACAGAGTACTGATATTTGACAACTGGTACCAGGAAGTATTGAGGTGTAGTCATGAAGAACTACACGATCGAGCAACGCATAGAAGTTGTGAAAATTCACTACAAAAATGGCGAAACTTTTGCAGACACGGTTCGGAAAGTCCGCACATATTTTGATCATCATAACGCACCATCTCGCACACTGTGGTGAATTTAAGGGGTAAGGCCACTGTACATTTTTTGAAAAATCGATTTTTTTTTATTGGCTTAAAAAATAGTTTAAACCCTCTAGTTTAAAAATAGTTTAAATCCTTTTAACTTCTTTTTTAAATTTTTTCCAATAAAAAACTATTCGCAAAACTTTAAACGCGTTTTTCTCGAAACATGGTTTTTCAAAATGGCACGCAGCATAACTCGAACAATTTTCATTTTTTTTTACTTGAAATTTTAACCAGATGTGAACATTTACATTATCTTGAGAATGTCGATCGGAATTTTCAAGAACTTTATTTATTGATTTTTTATTAACAAAAAACTTGCCGTTTTTTTCGTCAAAAATCAATTTTTTTTTCAAACGCACGCCAAATCCACAAAAATTCATACTTTTTAAAATCCGATCGACATTCTCTAGCTATAGCCCTCTAGATTAATGGTTTTTTTTTGTTCTAGATTCAAAAGTGCACCAGTGGTGCTGCGTGCCGCGGAGCCCTGGAAGCAAAACATGTCCCGGGAAGATAGCTGTGGAACCGCCATTTTGTTTTTTTTTACTGTAAAAAAATTTTATAATAAAGTTTAATGTATGCCCGATAACACCATTAAAAGTTTTTTTTCAAATACCTTCAATTTCGGGAGCAAAAAATTAGTGAAAAAACCTTTTTTTTTGGGCCGTTACAGTGGCCTTACCCCTTAATTACAAAATTTGAGGTTAGCGGTTCAATTCTGATTACGAAAAGCGGTGGCCGTCCTCGTACCGATCGGCCGAATGAAAACATAGCCGCAGTGAGTGCGAGTGCTGACGAAAGTCCTTCCACCTCGATTCAGAGTTCGAGGCCGTTACACTAGACCACCCTATTTTTTATCAGTGGAGGCGCTGAAGCTACGTCAAGGTCAACTCTACTTTTTTAAATAGAATGGTACATTTTTTCGTCAACCATCTTGTGGAGCACCTCAAGCCGCATAAAAAACATGGGGTCAAAGTCGTTCAAGGTCATTCAAGGTCAGCTATTAAAATGAAATACAAAACTAAATATCTCGGATCACTACCACATATTTGGTAGTGATACGAGATATGTAGATTTGTGTCATCGGTACTAACCTTGAATGACCTTGAACGACTTTGACCCCTGAATATTTTTTATGCGGCTTGAGATGCACCACAAGATGGTTGAAGAAAAAAATGTCCCATTCCATTAAAAAAGTGGAGTTGACCTTGAGGTAGCTTCAGCGCCTACACCGATAACAAAATAGGGTGATCCAGTATGACGGCTTTCTCGAACACTGAAACTTTTGTCTGAAACATTTTAGGATAGGATCCATAGTTTGAGTGCTATTGCTCTGTAACACTTTATGTGCCTCACCCTGTATATTGGGAGTACGAATAAGTCTCCGCCGTTTGACGAAAGATGGTCCCACAAGGAGGTTATGGTTGAAATTGTCAGATGGAAAACGTCATGTCGTAAGGTTTGGCATCTGGCAAGACCACAACCTTGAAATATTAGCGATTTTGTATCAGCATCGTATAATTGTTTTTCTGTGAAAATGTCGAGTTTTGAGCCGAATAAGCGTGATTGGCGGGAACGAAGTGTACGAAGACGCGGAATTGGAAGTATCTTTGGAGGGAGATTCGTGCCAAACGCAAGAGTTCCCGCAAAGGACGCTTATTCGGCTCAAAACTCGAAGTTTTCGGACGAAAAAAATTGCGAGATGTCCAACCTTACGACATGACGTTTTAAATCTGACAATTTCAACCATAATCTCCTGGTGGGGCCATCTATTGTCAAACGGCGGAGACTTATTTGTACGCCCAATATAATTCCTAACTGGTGTGCTGGTCTAGTGGTTAGCGTGCTTGCCCCTGAATCAGCTCATCGGGAGGTCGCGGGTTCGAATCCCAGTCTCGTAGTTCGGAGAAAAATAAATATGAGCGTGACATAGCTCAAGGTCTTCACGAATGTCACCCATACGGATCCGAATGCAATACAGAACATATAGAAGTAGCATATCTTTTGGCATCGTATTTCTGTATTTTTGAATACGCTTTAAAAATATGTAACATAGAAAAAGCTGTCGATCATGGCGACCTATAAGGGAAAGACCCCGAATTATCGATAAAAGCCTCTAAACGTGTGATCATTGGTAGTAGTGGGCCTTATTTTTCGGGGAATCGTTTCAACACACGAAGAATCTGACATGTCTTGAAAACACTTCTTGTATTAACGTTACAATCGCTTGGCTTTATCGTTCATCAATCCGATAAAGTTTGTCTAAAAGGCACGAATCATTAAAACTTTAAAGATCCAAAATATTGAGGATTTATTGTAGGGTTTGCCATATGAAAAAAATAAATTTCAAATTGGCAACGCTGACCTATCGAGTGTACGAACAGTGGGGAATTAAGGCAAGTAAGAGGGAAGGCTTGAAGGAGATTTCTTGCTTCCACGGGTATTGGTGAGTCCAGAACGGGGAGCACCGTCTCTGCAACTATTTCGCATTTATAAATATTCATACCTCTCCTTCCGATGAATCAGAGAGCCGGGGGGCTCCCGCGCTTTAGGCGGCAAGTCGCGTTAAGAGCGCTAACGAGCGACCCCTCCGTGAAGGGGGGTCCATCCTCCTCAGCCCAGCCAAGAAAACTTTGCTGCCTACCCCTTCCCCTCTTGTTTTCTTTTTTTATCGAGCACGGCGAACCGCCTCCTTGCAGCACAGCAGCAAGGACACCAGCGGGCACCACTACAGCCTCTGGAATCGCCACACGCGGTAATAACCACCACAGAGAGAACTACCAGCATCCGCAAGGACACTTTTACCAGTGAAGCGTCTTCACCCACCACCTTTGGTGACGCCGTATCGAGTGCCATCACAACCACTGTGATTGTCAGCATCGAGGAAACCCTCTGCACGTGCCACGAGTAATTCAAATCGCGTGTGCACGCGTACAGCAGAATTGTCGGTGTTGGCTGAGTTGGGTGAATTTGTTTAATTAGAAGTTAGACTGTAGCGATGCATTAGCAATGTAAATAACTCGCTCCTTCCGGTGCAAGTACCTATCCTCCAATCTCTTCCTTTCTCTTTCTCACTTTATCCATTTCTCTCTTTACCAGGTCGCTTCTCTTCCTTTGGGCATTCAATGCCTCCCCTCATGCCCACCCTCGCCGACACTTCTAGAGTACCCGAATACCCTCACTCCCTATTCTCACCCTCTGATGACTTGCAGATACGTATTTCTCGGCCAGTATATTTTGTAACGAGACCCACCTCACCCTCTTTGTTCAACCTCCATCTTGAATATAACAATCGGAAGCTCAGAGACGAGGTTTTCATTGCACTGATTGTAAAACCACTTCTGAACAACCCGCCCTCCCTACCTCCACCGTACTTCGCGAACTCTCTTGCCAGGAAAAGAAACTCAAAGTCCATTTTTTTTAGTCGCATGACAAAACCGTTTCGACATTCTTCATCGACGAGTGAATGAATGACGTAGTAATTCGGATGTGAACTTTTCAGTTGGATTGACTCTGACTATTCACTTGATTTTAATGGATTCATTCTAGCACTTCTATCGCACTTAATGGAGACTTTGTCCTTTGTGCCCAGCGGGGGATGTTAGCGGCTCAACATGAGCAGCTAGAAGAGGAGGGATGCCTTTATGGACCAGGCATTGCCGATTAGCGGTAATCATAAACACATTTGTGTAAACACATTACAAAACTTTAAGGGGTTACCCCCACTTGCGATTTTGAAAAAATTGATTTTTTTTATTGCATTTTTTTGAAGTATAAGTATCTGAGAATATGTCCTGAAAATTTCAAGTCGATCCGAACAAAATTGACTGAGATATAAGCGTTGAAAGAGAAGAATCCGTTTTGTAAACGACCGGCTAATTGAAACTTTTAAACGCGTTTTTCTCAAAATGGCATTTCTGAAGTCGGTGACCAAGATTACTCGAACACTAATGAACCGATCTTCTTGAAATTTTGCAGGCTTATTTAATACATAAAAATGTAGTCTTTAATCGTTCGATTTTTTTCGTTAAAATCGAACCATTAACTTTGACTGTCCGCCATTTTGTGAAAAATGAATATTTTTTAAAATCCTTCGATTAAAGACTAGTTTATACTTATATCTGACTAAATCCATCCACATTTTTTTTTCAGATGATCCACTTCGCCGCAATGTTGGTCACCGCAAACCGTGTATATAAAAACATTATTTCATTGACGGCCATTTGCCACTAAACAATGTAATATTTTTCAATAAAAAAAATACTGAAAGTTCTTCAAGATGTGTTCTTCAAGATGTGTTCTTTAAGATGGTATATTGATCGATTAAAAAAGTTTTGTAGTTTTCTTTAAAAAAATTCATGAAAAAGGCCTTTTTTTGCGCTACAAGTGGGGGTAATGCCTTAAACGCGTTTTTCTCGAAAACACGTTTTTAAAAATGGCTGACATTCTCCTGACTGCTGTAATTAACATATCGACCTGAAATTTGGAGAGCATACTCAGAAAATATGTCTTCACGGAATGACGGATCGTTTTTTCGATAGATACATTTTTGCATTTATTATTTATGTTTTTATGCGAAAAAAAATCGCGAAAATTCGTTTTTTTTAAATTGCCGTCATTTTCCGAAATTTGTACTAAACGAAAAACCCATCCGTCATTCCATGACCAAAGGGTCACAGATTGATAATATGTTTTGAATTTGTGTTTCAGATCAACAAAGAGGGGGCAGTAATGTCAGCCGTTTACCTCCCGCGATTTGAGGACCTGTTTTCGCGGAGCTGCAATGGCCGCCATTTTGGTTTTAAAAAAAAAAATTTTAACGTTCTGTATGTCATGAATAAAAGCAAGAAAAAAACCGCACTCAAAAAGCTTTACTCGTTTCCTTTAAAAAAAAATAAAATGTAAAACCTGAAATATGGCACTCCAAGGACAAAGTCTCCCTTAAAAAACTACATAGTGAAACTCGATCGCACGACAAAGTCTAACCTCTTAGGAGGTTACAATTATTTTTGCTTCTTAAAAAACCTGGAAGTCTCTCATGGTAGCAGTCCGAGTTCCTCAAAGAGTCTGGCAATCCAGCAAAAGCCGTTCCTTTACGAAACGTCGACCGTTGCTGCTGTTGACGAAATGATAAAACACATTGCTAGCCCGAGAGCCAAAGATGGATCGCCGAATGCGCGGATGGACGACAAAAGTTGTGAAATACTGCATATTTCCAGTTATCAGACGACTTCCTCGACTATCTTCGCGAGGAACGTATTCTTTCTCTTGAACATCGCGAGCCCGAAATCCGGCGTGCTTTAATGGTGCTGTTTTGACTGTTCTCGCATGGCGAGTTGGGTAGCTGAGACGTGGGGAGCAGCCTGCGCGATACATGCACCACCGGGAGAACACAATCCCCAATACGTACATACATATACAAAACATGTCGCAGTTGCTGTGTGATCGAGTCGCGACTCCAGGCCCCGGGGGCAGTACTACCACCATATCGGCTCGACATTCTGCCGCTCAGCTCCCACGACCACCGAGACTCACCTCGCGCTTATTATAACGGTGATTTACGACGCTTATATCGCCTTAGCCATATAAATTCAAAGTTTGTTGCGAATGCCGTCTCAACAGGCATGTATCTCGAGCGTGAGTATCTTATACCGAGTCGCCTAGCTGTGATATACCAAAAGGGTCGCGCGTACGAGAAATATCTATGGTAACGTATCAAATCCATCGATAAAACTTGCCCCCATGAGACACTGGGACTTCGGGTCCGCTTAAGGAGTAAGGCCACTGTAACGGCCCAAAAAAAAGGTTTTTTCACTAATTTTTTGCTCCCGAAATTGAAGGTATTTGAAAAAAAACTTTTAATGGTGTTATCGGGCATACATTAAACTTTATTATAAAATTTTTTTACAGTAAAAAAAAACAAAATGGCGGTTCCACAGCTATCTTCCCGGGACATGTTTTGCTTCCAGGGCTCCGCGGCACGCAGCACCACTGGTGCACTTTTGAATCTAGAACAAAAAAAAACCATTAATCTAGAGGGCTATAGCTAGAGAATGTCGATCGGATTTTAAAAAGTATCAATTTTTGTGGATTTGGCGTGCGTTTGAAAAAAAAAATTGATTTTTGACGAAAAAAACGGCAAGTTTTTTGTTAATAAAAAATCAATAAATAAAGTTCTTGAAAATTCCGATCGACATTCTCAAGATAATGTAAATGTTCACATCTGGTTAAAATTTCAAGTAAAAAAAATGAAAATTGTTCGAGTTATGCTGCGTGCCATTTTGAAAAACCATGTTTCGAGAAAAACGCGTTTAAAGTTTTGCGAATAGTTTTTTATTGGAAAAAATTAAAAAAAGAAGTTAAAAGGATTTAAACTATTTTTAAACTAGAGGGTTTAAACTATTTTTTAAGCCAATAAAAAAAAATCGATTTTTCAAAAAATTTACAGTGGCCTTACTCCTTAATGTTAATTAATCGCTCATTAGCTTTTCGGTAGGAGGAATCTTGCCACATGAGGGATTTTCATCTCAAGTGCTGGGACTCATAGCGTTAAGGGCGGGGTAAAGTATTAAATTTTTTTTTTCATTTTTTTAAAAATTTTTTAAATGAATGCATAATATATCAAGAATATTGTGTTAAAATTTCAAGTCGATCGGAGTCAAATTGACGAAGTTATGAGTATTTAAGCGTCTATTGCTCCGTGCCGTTCTCTTCTCTTCTGCGTTTTTCAAACCGTTTTTCTGAGACTTGTCATATTTGAAGTCCGTGTGCACGATAACTCAAAATCTACTGGACCAATCGCTTTGAAATTTTGCACAGTACTTCTTCACATAATTCACCAGGTATTGTCGAGAGCTTTTTTGTTTTTTTTAATAATTACTAATTTTTCAACAACAAATTAGCCGATTTTTTTAGCGAAAATCGGGTTTTTGGCTCCCAAGTGCTACGAAAAATCGAAATATCGAAAAAAAAAAATCCTCCCGTCATTACCTCGAGAAACATCTCCTTTAACAAATGCATTTTGATTTTTTTGTTTCAAATGATTCTGTTGCGAGTTATGGTGCACACCGCAAACCAACTTTTTTTCGAGGCGCCTCCGGGGTTTAATTTTCACTCGCTCAATTTTGAATATTTTGCAATGCAAATTTAGGAGAATGTTGTTCAAATGTTACTTTATTATATGTAAATTTTTCAATAAACGAACACTATTCGTTACGCCAAAAAAAATCTTAAAAACATGCCTTTTTTCGCCGAATTAACTTTACCCCGCCGTTAAGGAAATGCGACAGCTTACAATTAGCTAGGCATATATTATATTTACCGTCTTATGTACTCTCGGCTCGGGTTCAAACATAATACACGTAATGGTTTATTCACGTTTGATCTTATTGAGTTTCTTCAATTTTGCTGAATTATTATTCCTGAATTTTTACTTTTTTTTTTAAACGTGATTCGACTTTATTATAAAGAATTCAAGTCGCTTTTAGTGATATGTAAAAATAATTCATAAGATCCGGAGCTGGCATCGCCGTGCCAAAAATGCCCTGTGATCATATTCGTGGTACTGAGAGGATGGCTCCTCGAGCTAGTCTACAACTTCCTCCGGATGAATCTATAACTACACTACAGGAACTCTGCATATAGGCTTCTCGTCTCAATAAATATATCGATATAAAAATTAAATGTTTGCCTTGAAAAGAGCACGGTTTGGTGACGACGCAATTACGAAGTCCCTTTGAAGATGTCAGATCCATCCTGAAAGCCGAAAAATTATTGTGCCATACCAAAAATAAATAGTATTTCAGTTGAAACTTGATATTTAGCAAATAGGGCACAAAAATGAAAAAAAGGTTTATGAAAGCTCATTGGATAGGGTACGCGACAAAAATGGTCTCCATTTTACACATAGGCGAAAAACAATATAAAAATGTTTTTAAGATTTTGCTACATATCAATTAAGATCCCCATCTGAAGCATCTATTTGCAACAATTTATTCGTATAGACTTGAAACTGTGAGGCTCTGACGGACGGACATGACGAAATTATAAAGATTCCTACTTCGACTATGGAACTCTAAAACATGTTATCTTTTCTTTTTTTCTACGTAATTTGCTTCTTTATTTAAAACTTAATTTTTCAGATTACTTCTTTTTAGCTCAATGTCAATTTATAACCTCATTTATTTCTACATAACTAAGACCCAGGTAGGAAATCCAAAGGCTGACGATGGAAACAAGCTTGTGCGAGCCTTGTTTCACCGAGCCTGAGTGAGACAGACCTGGGCCAGGTTTCTTTGCATCGTTTGGAGCAGCCTGGAACCAAGACTGGCTGCTTAGCCTAAAGTCAGGATTATTTCAAGCTTTATTCAGCCGGTGAATTTTAAGGCTAAAAAATCAAGGCTGGATACAGGCTTGTTTCAGGTTGTGATAAAAAAAAAAGTTACAAATAATATCTTTTCTGTACTTTTATGAAAAAAAAAATTTAGCAATAAATGCGAGAATATTTTGAAATTGTGTATCTGCAAAAAAAAATTACACTACTGACATTTTACATCATCCGCTATCTTAATTTTCTAAATCAATTTGACGCAATAAACATTCTTTACAAATTTATTAAATTTACCCCAATCTGGAATATAGAAAACTAAAAACAGGCCTCATATAGCCTCGAGAAGAGTTTGGGATAAGCCTGGTCATAAATGATCGTGAAGGCTTCATTAAGGCTCGTTTTGGGCCTTGTTGTTTCGTCTTTTCAGGCTCAGTACAGGCTTTTCTACCATCCTTTGGTCAAGCCTGTGTGCAAGAGCCTGAAACCGCGTTATCATTCAGAGGTTCAGCTAGGCCTGAAATCAGGCTGGTGCTGAGCCTGAATTAAAAAATGTGAGCCTTGTTTCAGAGCTTGGCGAGCCCTTTTTTCATCGTCAATTCCTACCTGGGGAGTAGTATAACGTAACGTTCATAAATACCAGTTACATTTGAGAAATAGAAAAATAAATATGTTTCCCACGATTGATTATGACCTAGCATTTTGTGAGTAGAATTTGCGTCAAGAATCTTGTACAATTAATACAATTCCAAAATATCCAACTTACGAACAATCACTTTCCGCAACACACTTTATTTATCTCTAAAAACAGTAACAGTCGGATCCCCTTTATACATTATAGCTCAAAATTTACAAATTGTGTCTAAAACTTTATGTAATTTCGCAAAACAAATCGATAATCTTCAACGTGGAAAAATCTTCTCTTGTTTTCGAGAAAAAAAAAACATCAACGAAATGTTCCAGAATTTGTTTTGTGAAGTTTTTATGGTATTCTGATTGGCGACGAACAAAACGGTCATTCTGTTCGGTGGATATCATTTTCATTCCATCGTTAAAGAAAAAATAAAAATCAACGCGAACGAATCGACTACGATTTTAGAAAATTCACTTCCGCATAATGATAATAATCTAGAACAAATCAAGAACCTTCCTGTTGATTTATACAAAGGATTATAAAAACAGCCGAATAAGTCGCCAAATGGTCAGATAAAAAGCTCGTTTAGGTGGCATATATAGAGTACCTACATATACGGATTTTTTCGTTGCTGTTTTATGCCGCATAGAAATTAGACATTCTCCTATTCATCCCGCATGATAGAACGTCTCGAAAGTTAAGGGAGTTTTCAATTGTGTGCGGGAAATTTGTAACAGAGAGAACCTCTACAGAGCAGAGCCAGTTCGGAAGCCAATGCTTTAACTTGGATATTTGTGTGCACCAGGAAAGTCGCTATAACACTGCACAGTCCGAGGTAAAGCGTCTTTCGCACTCGATGTTTGTAGTGGGAGCAAATTCTTACGGCCGCGGGGATGATCGCTCCTACGGGCAGTTACACCAATACTACGGGGACCAAAAAAATTCAAAATAAACTTACAAGATAAAAGAAAAACAATACAAAACGAACAAAGACGATATTATTTGCGAATGGTCGGAATTCGTTCGTGCATAGTGGGTCTCCCGTAGAACTTCTGTAAGTTCAGTTAAATTTTATTCGATGGACAGTCCACATACCGGAAATGTACCGCTCGCCAAATAAAATCGAAGCACCAGCAAGCTGCATTATCACGTGGACGAACAATGGTAGGAAAAAGCGACTGCAAAAATCTCGACCGCAAAATACAAGCAGAGAAAATTAACGGATCGCAAACACCGACGTAAAAGATTGACAATTATTATTCTTAATGTTCACGAATAATTTAATTACTACCGAAGAATGCGTTGTGATCATATGGAATGGAAAATATTATACTATGCTAGCGATGATTCAGCTCGGAAAACTTGAACGTGATATTTGATATCTGTCAAGGAGGTTATATTATAAATAAAGTATAAATAAATATAAGTTCTCCCTCTACGTATTTCCGGGGTTGGAAGAACAGTATATAGATCGGCAATGGGTACTGTTTGATTGTTTATCATTGTTCATATTAGTCTAGTTCATGATTATTTTCTTTTAACACAATTTTATAAAATACTTTATAACCCCTTAATAAATAGATACTTTCATATAAATATCAATATTCTAGAAAAAAAAACATAACTATATATGAAGAAAAACGGAACGAAAACTTTGAACGCGTTTTTCTCGAAGGAACTTTTTTCGACCTTGTCCCAGCGAATACTCAAAAACTAGTCAACCGAATTTCAAAAAAAAAAAATTCTAATCTCAGCGACTAAGGTTGTACGTAGCCGATTTTGAAAATGTTGATGATTACTATTTTAAAGACTGCTTGAATAAAATAAGGGCTTTGAAAACAGAAAAAAATGTTCAAACCGTCGCCATTTGAACACCCGTTACGTAACGGTATAGAGGCGGGGATGGGGAGGGGGGTCCGACCAGGCGTTACGGTCCTAGTACGTGGGGGGGGGGGGGGGGGGTAGTGGAATGTATCGTTACGTAATTTGTGTACGCCCCTTAAGCTTTATCATCATGCATAACATTATTATTTTAACATTATAAAGGGTGCCTCAAAATGACCTCACTTGTTAAATTTTGCGCCATTTTTTGGCGAATATAGAGTATTAACCTTTGACAAGTGGCATCAGGAAGTATTATGGTTTAGTCAAGGAGAATCACACGATCAAGCAATGCATAGAAATTGTTACGGTGGTACGTATAAGAAAATTCTTAGCCCTATTATATTCGACATATGACGTTTTGCGTACGTGAATTGTATTTTGGGGGTGAGGTCGAAGAAATTTAAGAATCGCCTCATAATAAGCCCTCTAATATACCGGGCGAGGCAACGACTATTAGCAGTAGAAATATTTTCTAACCTATCTGACTTAGGAGAAAACTTTTCCTACAAAAGTTGCATAGTTTGGAGGGGGTCATCGAGTGGATACAAGATTCATCCAGGTGAAGGCGCTTCGGAGATTTCAATCTCATTGAAAAAATTAAGACTACTTATTTTTTCCAGAATTTTATCAAGGAACCAAAAATAAGTTTGCACACCAGATTTCAAAATGATCGATCAACGTTAAGCATAAAAAGATCGATCAAAATAAATTTCAATTATTTTAGCCTACAATCGATTGAAAAAACAGTGCAAACACGTACTCCTTAAAAGGTGCTTAAAATGATGGCCGCCACTTGCAATGCACGCTTGCAATCCGTTTCGTATTGATTGTTTTGTGTAAAAAATCACACCAGTCTGTATTAACGAATAGGTTCTCATCGAGGTTTCAACAGTTTAATACTAAGCAAAATCCAGGTAAGTCGTACATCTTTATTTCCATTGTTCGCCACTAAGAATATCACCAACTTATTTTTGACAGCAGTGCGAAGTTTGCGATTCTCATAATATTGTACGTTCTCTTCAATGAAAAGTACAGCAACAGAATTTGCTTCTGTCAGCACAGAATTAAATTTTTCGCCAAATGGTTCCTTTTCGAGAGCAAGTTAACATGATTTTGATTTACGGAGCATGTCACAAAATGCAACGCAAGCAGAAATTGTTTATAGTGGGCGTTATCCGGATCAGCACCCGCCTTCGCGTTACAATTCACCAACGTGTACAATAAAATTAGGAAACCATGGTCCACAAAGATGTACCGACTACTGCGCAAGATATGTAAGGCAGAATAATTAGAGCCTGTTCGTTAATACAGTATGACGTGATTAATAAATAAGGCAATACAATCAATGCAAATAAGATTGCAAGCATGCATTGAAAGTGGTATCCATCGCTTTAAGCAACTTTTATAGGAGTAAGTGTATGCACAGTTTTAAAAATTAATTTTAGGCTAAATACATTGATATTCCTGTTTTATGCCTGATCGATTATCTTGAAATCTGGAATCTGAACTTCATTTATCTAGTTTTTTGATAAAATTCTTAAAAAGGTGCTCCCAATTTGAAAATGGAGTTGACCTTGAAATGTTCGAAGCACCTTCTCCTGGATGAACCTCGTTGTAGAACAAATTTTTTCGTAAGTCTGATAGGTCAGGAAATATTTAAACTGCTAATAGTTACTGCCTCACCCGGTATATATATATATATATATATATATATATATATATATATATATATATATATATATATATATATATATTAGGGTGATTCGTTTCAGGGCAACTTTTTTTTGTCTCATCGTGCCCGAAAACCTTTAGTTGGTACCCAAAAATGAAGTTTCGTGAAAGGGGGGTGTTGTCAAAAAATATTTAGAGGTCGCGAATTAAAATTGAAGGTTTCCCATTTGATTAACATTGAAAAAAATGTTTTTCTCATTATTAGTGTTACCATTCCGTGAATTTTGATATCGCGATATTTTCCAAGTGGGTTCTCGTAGGAAATATGATACTCTACAATAAAGTTCGTTGAGCCATGGCCGTAAATTTAACCGTTTCAGCGGCATCATTATTTCAAGTGAAAATTGTGCAAAATATCTATTCAAACGATTGTAACGCCTAATCTATTAGATATATCGAAAAAAATTCAGATGAGAACATTGTAGAGAAGGTAATTTTCTACAAAAAAGTCTTATAAGCCGAGCCCGAAAATTCAACTCTTTCTCAGCTATAGGTGGATGAAGTAAAATAAATAGATGTTTTTTGTTTAAAAAAAAATCTATTTATTTTACTTCATCCACCTATAGCTGAGAAAGAGTTGAATTTACGGGCTCGGCTTATGAGACTTTTTTGTAACAAATTACTTTCTCTACATAGTTCTCATTTGAATTTTTTTCGATCTATCTAATAGCTTAGGCGTTAAAGCCTTTTGAATAGATATTTTCATACAATATTCACTTGAAATAATGATACCGCTGGAACGGTTGAATTTACGGACATGGCTCAATAAAATTTATTGTAAAGTATCATATTTCCTATGAGAACCCACTTGGAAAATATCGCGATATCAAAATTCGCGGAATGGTAACACTAATAATGAGAAAAACATTTTTTTCAATGCTAATCAAATGGGAAACCTTCAATTTTGATTCGCGACCTCTAAATACTTTTTGACAACATCCCCCTTTCACGAAACTTCGTTTTTGGGTACCAACTAAAGGTTTTCGGGCACGATGGGTCAGAAAAAAAAGTTACTCTGAAACGAATCACCCGAATATATATATATATATATATAACCTGCTCGCGACAGAAATAACCAGGTAATGATATTTAATCTATAACGGTACGACTTTTTATCTTGCCAGTTGTCGGTGCAAAAAATCATTCACAATAACCTGAACCAATTAATATTCACTCTTTGTTGTTGCTAACCCCTAATAACGAACATCCACGGACCCGTGTTGCATCGGGAATTAAGAACACTCATCAACGAAAAAGCAAAAAGGAAACCTATTTTCGACGCAAGATACTATATCGTTTTCATTAAACACGAGCTCGTGCATAGGATGAGCCATACGGACGCAAGACAAGTCTGTACTGTAGTACCACGTCGGCAGAGGCGAAGCTTTATCTAATTACATTTTACCGGGAGAGAGCAATAACTTCCAGAGAGACAGTCGCCACTGACGTGTGTTTTTTGCAAGCTGTGCGCTGTTACTCTCACGCCATCACGTTTCTTCATTGGCTCCTAACCTCAAATAGGTACGCGCGCGTTGTTAAAGAACACGCACACGGGCTACGCGGTCCTATTACGATTTATTCTTTGGACAAGAAGGATAATTTTCTTCTTTAATGAAGTCTGTCAACAAAATGCAATCGTATCAGTGCCTGGTATTCGAATGTTTATTGCTTTTTGTTTTTGTTTTCTTTCAGATTCATCGATATTCTGCATCTGTATCCGAATATTGTTCGATCTATTGGAGATTGGAGTACACTGTGTTTTCGAAAGTATCACAAGAGTAGCCTAACTCGATTAGGCATTTGCCCACGAGATGGACGGTTCGAATGAAATTCACGCTTTGAAAGTTCTTGAAGCGTGATCTTATTCGAGTGGATTGCCTTAAGAAATTCAATTATGCTAAACAGATTATCGTGCTTGAAACGCGACATCGTTAAATAGTTCTCGTCTACGTTCGGAATAGATATTTTCGGGTGTCCTGCCGTTCAAAAACAAACCATCGTATGTACATGAATTCTCAAATAACGCAGTGCTCGACGCTCTTTTTAACGTGTTACCATATTCGTGTTTTGTTTTCAATTAAGTTTAACTTAAAACGTAATAGCAATCTGAATTAGATTAGAAGTAAATGAAAAGTGACACGGAAAATAAACGCACTGAAAAAAAAATTCAGTTGGTTTAACAAAATGTATCTTTAAATACGTTCAACTTGATTTTTGATTGGCACAACAAACATTTTGTTAATCTAACGATAGTTTTAGTGGTGTGAACTGTAGCTAAATAAGCTACAGTTCACACCACTAAAACTATCGTTAGATTAACAAAATGTTTGTTGTGCCAATAAAAAATCAAGTTGAACGTATTTAAAGATACATTTTGTTAAACCAACTGAATTTTTTTTTCAGTGCGCAAAATATGTATTTACTCAGGCCAATCGCAAAAATGTGTTTTGTGTACGTGGAAAAATGATAAAGACCTATTGTGATAATTCCATAAATACGTAACATACAATGAAAACAATTGCAAGGACGGAAAAAAATTCACCCAAACATTTTTAGGTGTCTCGGGCGTTTGAACTAACAAGATAAACAGAATAAATGAGTGGAGGATTCTCAAAAATAGTTGCAGGTCATAAATTGATCTATCATATTTCTATAAACTTTCGTATAAACGGCGGGGTAAAGTTAATTCGGCGAAAAAAAGGCATGTTACGGGCGTTTTATGTTATGTTAAAAAAAGGTTTATTTTATGTTATGTTAATATGTTATATGTTAATGTTATGTTAATATGTTAAAATGTTAAAATGTTAAAATGTTATGTTAAAATCTTAAAATGTTAAAATGTTATGTTAAATGTTAAAATGTTAAAATGTGAAAATGTTATGTTATGTTAATATGTTATATTTTATGTTTATTTTATGTTATGTTAATATGTTATATGTTATTATTATTAAATATGTTATTATTATTATTATTTTAGTTATTATAGTTATTATTATTAAATATGTTATATGTTAATATGTTATATGTTAAGGTTTATTTTGTTATGTTATATGTTAATGTTATGTTAATATGTTAAAAAAAGGTTTATTTTATGTTATGTTAAAAAAAGGCATGTTACGGGCGTTTTATGTTTTATGTTAAAAAAAGGCATGTTACGCCAAAAAAAAAGTTACGCATTTTTTTTGGCGTAACGAATAGTGTTCGTTTATTGAAAAATTTACATATAATGAAGTAACATTTGAACAACATTCTCCTAAATTTGCATTGCAAAATATTAAAAATTGAGCGAGTTAAAATTAAACCCTGGAGGCGCCTCGAACAAAAAGTTGGTTTGCGGTGTGCACCATAACTCGCAACAGAATCATTTGAAACAAAAAAATCAAAATGCATTTGTTAAAGGAGATGTTTCTCGAGGTAATGACGGAAGGATTTTTTTTTTCGGTTTTTCGATTTTTCGTAGCACTTGGGAGCCAAAAACCCGATTTTCGCTAAAAAAAATCGGCTAATTTGTTGTTGAAAAATTAGTAATTATTAAAAAAAAACAAAAAAGCTCTCGACAATAGCTGGTGAATTATGTGAAGAAGTACTGTGCAAAATTTCAAAGCGATTGGTCCAGTAGATTTTGAGTTATCGTGCACACGGACTTCAAATATGACAAGTCTCAGAAAAACGGTTTGAAAAACGCAGAAGAGAAGAGAACGGCATGGAGCAATAGACGCTCAAATACTCATAACTTCGTCAATTTTACTCCGATCGACTTGAAATTTTAACACAATATTCTTGATATATTATGCATTCATTTAAAAAATTTAAAAAAATGAAAAAAAATTTAATACTTTACCCCGCCCTAAACCTCACATGATATTTTTCAGAGTGTGAATATCATGAGGCGTTTCTTGCATAAATGCTAAGGTAGCAAGCAATTAAGTTATCGTGATAACAGAAATAGGGATTCACAAGTTATGGGTAGAATCTGGATTATAGCGTCATTAATGGCGACGCCAATTGTGATGGACATGAAGAGGCCTGCTCGGTATTTTTTAACTCTCGTTTCCTATTTTCGAGTCGTCCACGCTACCACCCATCTCATTGGTTTTCCCGAGATTAACACCTATAATTCATTCCATAAGCGGAACTATGCATCTTTATCGCTCACCCCTCTCTCTCTCTCTCATTTTTTCGCTTCATCTCGCAGGTATGCTATAATTGCCGTCATAAATCAATCGACCGATGAGATCATAAACCGATGGCGATACACTCTGCGCCAACGGCCGCAATATAGCAATGTATCCTGCGTACAACACTGACTGTTTGATCACCTTTATAATACGCAGAACACTAGTGACCGTTGAATTTTGATCATACCTTCGGCCTCCCCTCGGTCGTCGCGTCCAATGCAGCACGCTATTCCAATCACATGATTTGATCAATACCCAACAGGCGTTGATGCCATATATGGACGATGCAAACAGATACATCCATACATACATACATACATACATATACACATATGTGTATGTATGTATGTATATATATATATATATATATATATATATATATATATATATATATACTAACTAAGCCATTAAGGCAAAGCCAATCAAAAGCATTTGATACGACAATCTTTTCGTATATTCTTGAGGAAAGCTAGGTAAAAAAGTACTTTGGGAAAATCGTGATGTAATAAGCAAACTAATTCGATCGGATCGCAACGAAGTTAAGTGCTGCTGTAATTGCTATAATTTTCCACGGAAGAAAATACGTATAGAGAGAAATATAGCCACGCTAGTGCACAAGCTATGTGTTATAGCTTTTTTTATATTTTATGGCACATTATCGTCCTGATCATGCCGCTGATACGCCATCGATCAGGTTAGGAAAATCGTCTGCTGAATTAGTTGTAAAAGTGCGCGAGGGAGATTCAGCGATTAGGAGGACCCGAGTCGTTAAGATTGTCCGGTGGCTGGCTAAGAGGCAATGATGGCAATTGGAGTAATCTTGGCAAAAAATAAGGTCTCGATATTTCAATCGAGGTTGCCTTCTTCGTTCGGTGGCAATTTGTCACAGAATCAAACGATACTTTTCTCGTCGAAGTAATGTCCTGTACTGCCACGTCTAGTGAGAATGTACTGAACGTCTCGGGCTGATTTGCCTCACCATCGGAACCCGCCGGCTAAACAGAACCCGGTCAAAACGTTCAGCGGGGGGAAAACTACGAAGAACTTTATCAGCGATCTCCAGCTATCCGTGTAATTCTTCCGATATCGTAAGATTTCTGATGGGGTCACTCGGTTCATCCGATCTTCGTCGGATGATTGGCCACGTCACTCTCCTCTCAACGAACTTCGATTACTGATAATAATCTTGGCTCGTTCAACACTTGGACGCAGTAAATGTCGATTCAGCGTTATTGATCTTCATGAACGTTTTTACCTTCGTACGCGGTTCGTTGTTAATTAACGGCGGGGTAAAGTTAATTCGGCAAAAAAAGGCATGTGTTTAAGATTTTATTTTGGCGTAACGAATAATGTTCGTTTATTGAAAAATTTACATATAATAAAGTAACATTTGAACAACATTCTCCTAAATTTGCATTGCAAAATATTCCAAATTGAGCGAGTGAAAATTAAACCCCGGAGGCGCCTCGAAAAAAAAGTTGGTTTGCGGTGTGCACCATAACTCGCAACAAAATCATTTGAAACAAAAAAATCAAAATGCATTTGTTAAAGGAGATGTTTCTCGAGGTAATGACGGGAGGATTTTTTTTTTCGATTTTTCGATTTTTCGTAGCACTTGGGAGCCAAAAACTCGATTTTCGCTAAAAAAAATCGGCTAATTTGTTGTTGAAAAATGAGTAATTATTAAAAAAAAAAAAAAAGCTCTCGACAATACCTGGTGAATTATGTGAAGAAGTACTGTGCAAAATTTCAAAGCGATTGGTCCAGTAGATTTTGAGTTATCGTGCACACGGATTTCAAATATGACAAGTCTCAGAAAAAAGATTTGAAAAACGCAGAAGAGAACGGCATGGAGCAATAGACGCTCAAATACTCATAACTTCGTCAATTTTACTCCGATCGACTTGAAATTTTAACACAATATTTTTGATATATTATGCATTCATTTAAAAAATTAAAAAAACATGAAAAAAATTTTTTAATACTTTACCCCGCCCTTAAGCCAGCTTTTATATTTTGTTGATGACCCGCGATCGCTTACAAGTTTTCTTGGAGATGTTACCCATCTGATAGACTGTGAATTAACTCGAATCTAATCATTGGAACAATCCTGTACTTTTTCCATCAATCGTGAGTTTAAAATGACGATTAAGGCCTTACCCCCCACTTGTAGCGCAAAAAAGGCCTCATTCGTGAATTTTTTAAAAGAAAACTACAAAACTTTTTTCATCGATCAATATACCATCTCAAAGAACACATCTTGAAGAACTTTCAGTAATTTTTTTATTGAAAAATATTACACTGTTTAGTGGCAAATGGCCGTCAATGAAATAATGTTTTTATATACACGGTTTGCGGTGACCAACATTGCGGCGAAGTGGATCATCTGAGAAAAAAAATGCGGATGGATTTAGTCAAATATAAGTATAAACTAGTCTTTGATCGAAGGATTTTAAAAAATATTCATTTTTCACAAAATGGCGGACAGTCAAAGTTAATGGTTCGATTTTAACGAAAAAAACGGCCGTTTTTTGGCTATAAAACGGCCATTTTTTTTTTTCGAAAAAAAAATCGAACGATTAAAGACTACATTTTTATGTATTAAATAAGCCTGCAAAATTTCAAGAAGATCGGTTCATTAGCGTTCGAGTAATCTTGATCACCGACTTCAGAAATGCCATTTTGAGAAAAACGCGTTTAAAGTTTCAATTTCCGGTCGTTTACACAACGGATTCTTCTCTTTCAACGCTCATATCTCAGTCAATTTTGTTCGGATCGACTTGAAATTTTCAGGTCATATTCTCAGATACTTACACTTCAAAAAAAAATGCAATAAAAAAAATCGATTTTTTCAAAATCGCAAGTGGGGGTAACCCCTTAAGAGCAAGGCGCACATGTACCGAGCGATCACGAGTGCAATAAAGATAGCTGATTTACAGATTCCAAGTGTTCTTCCAAACGGCTGATTTTTCGGATTAAAAAAAATACCTTCCGCTCTGTTGAATGTAATGCGTCGAAAAAAAAACTTGATCGTCGGATTTTTCCCAACCGGACATGTGACACATGACTTTAGGTGGGATGTGCATTCAGAATGGAACACCTTGTATACTCATGTGCAATATACATGCATTATTATTAGTAAATACTTTATTGATATATTATTATATTTATCCAAATATTGTTATATACTTAATATATTAATGAGAACTCAATGAGAAATTTCACAGGCTTCGGTATTAATCATGTCGACGAGTTATTTTTTTAAATTTGTATCTGCATTCCATCGATCACTGCTCCGCTAAGTTTCTACATTCATTCCGTTCGATTTTTCTAGGAAAACCTGAAGCAGAACTTATCTAAGAAACTGCAATAAACGTATACATCAACGCCTGCCAACGTCGAGCGGGTCTTCGCTTCTACGGTCCCTCCCTCTTAGCTCGCTCGTGAAGCGAATTCAATAACTATACATCATTCCCGATTCTCAGAGTTAACGTAAGCGAGGTATCTTTACAAGCTTGCTTATATATCGAGACCGCGCGGAGTTGAGAATGTGAGGTTTTCAATCCCATCGCGATGGCGGTATAAGAAACGCGGTTGAACTTGATCCGTGTGTATGAAATGTTGCGTTAAAACGTTCATAGATTTCGTGTACCAGGTATGCTCGGCTTCGTAACCCAGCTACTCTTGGTTCTCCCTTTTTGTTCACGCTGAGCCAATTCAACACTCGAAAATTGTTATACATTCGCTATAATTGGCATAAATTCGGCGTGACATCCAGTTCATTTGACGCAATTTGGAACACACTCCTTTTCTAATAAATGTTTTGGATAAGTCGTTTAACTAACGGTTGCTACTGTTAGGCCATGTGAAATTTTCATTTTTAAATATCCTCAATGATTATTTTAATACAGTAGCCCGAGTAAAAATGATTGTATATACTTTGAAACAATTATATATATTTATATATTGGTTTATATATAATTGTATATAACTCTATGCATTCGTATATATAATCCGATATAAATGTACTTTCATCAAATTTGATTTGATAAAATTATACATAGTTCTGTATATAATGATATATGGAGATACTATTTTTATAGGGAGTTTATATAATTAGATATAATATCATATACAGTTATATATAATTCAATATAGTGTTGTATATATACGTGAAAATTGTATTCACGGTATATAAAAATGTATATGACTGTATATGAGTACTTTCATTTTCTTTTGAAATAACCCGAGTAAAAATGAATATATATAAACATATATAACTGTATATTAATTGTTCATATACAATTGTATACAAAAATTGACCCGATATCGTACATAACGTTATGTACGATAGCATACGTTTATATACAAATATATAATATTTAAACATATATAATTGTATATTAATTGGTCATATACAATTGTATACAAAAATTGGCACGATAGAATTTTATATATTTGTATATAAACGTATACTATCGTACAGAACGTTATGCACAATAGCATACGTTTACATACAAATATATAAAATTCTATCTGGCCAATTTTTGTATACAATTGTATATGACCAATTAATATACAACTATATATGTTTATATATAAACATATATAATGGTATATTAATTGATCATATACAATTGTATACAAAAATTGGCCCGTTAAAATTATATATATTTGTATATAAACGTATATAATTGTATATATACAGTTACAGTAATATACAGTTATTCTGGGAGATTATTCTAATATATCAGTGATTTATCGCAGAATCAATACGAAATATGGCTAGTACCGCGGATGCCGAGGGCAAAGAAAATCATGACATAATTTCCTGACAAAAAAATATTGGCGTGTGTAAAGTTCTGGAATGGTAAGTATTTTCTTTAAATACGCATTTACTGGATTACGATGCTCTCAATGTGCGATGAATCCGGTGGTCACAATACCAGCCGGGGTAATATTTCAACGCGATATATTTTCAACAATAACAAAACCGATTTCGGAAACTCCATACCTTGATAAATCTTCGAAATATCGATTTTTTTCGATACTTCATTTTGAGAATGACTAAAGTATTAGTTAAAAATGTGGGACTTGTATAAATACCAATGCAGCGAATAGTTCACAACAATTTTGATTTGAAGTTAGTATTGTGATATCACGATTCGTTTTGGTCTGTGTTTCTTCCATGTTTTGGTGCGATACTTGGGTTCCTCCGAAAAAAATTTTAAACACTGTTTAATGTTGTCACTACGAAAATCGACACGTGCTGTTTTTTAAAAATATATCTCCCACTTCCACCGATTTTTTTCATGTCATAGTCCAAACATGTGGTATTCGCTCACTGTACTTGACCAACCAACTGCAATAATGTCCTGATATTAAAATCGTCGGAGAAAACAAGACCGGGTCAACGTTCTACCTTAATATTTTTCAAAAAGTAAAGAGAATGTCAATAGAACAAAAAATATAAATAAAAATACTCATAGTGATAGCAGCCTTTAAACTAAATTTTAAATACATCCTTTTTATTCCAGCGCAACTCTTATTAATACAGAGTGTTGATACATATAGTCGTCTTAGTTATAACTGCCCCCATGGAAATTTATATACGCAAAAATATACTGCACATTTATTTTATTAATAATTGTAATATATGTGAAATGTATGCCATATATTGAAAATATATGTTGCATATATGTGCCAAATTCTAATTTTCGTAACGTTTTTATATATGAGATGTGTATGCGGGGTATTACTGTATATCAATGTATCATATATCAATGATATATCTAGCATTTACCCTGCATATATACCATATATACACTGCATAAATGGTACATATATGCCACATATATATAGCCTGTATATAGTGTTTATATGTAATAGTGTACTTTAACTGCAAGTTAAGTTTTTTTAAGTTTAAGTTTTAAGTTTTATTAAGTTTAACTGTAATAGTGCTTATACACAGCATATATTTCTTGTCAGGAATATGTATCAAAAATGTATGCGTCATATATGACGCATAAATGACACATATATGAGTCGTATATGACGCATACATTTTTGATATATTTTTCTGACAAAAAAAATAGATTGAAAATATATCGAAAATATATTTTCGATATATTTTCGAAAATATATTTCGATATATTTTCGAAATATATTCGAAAATATATCGAACAAATATATATATATATATATATATGTGTGTGTGTGTGTGTGTATGTATATATATATATATATATATATATATATATATATATATATATATATATATATATATATATATATATATATATATATATATATATATATATATATATATATGTTCGATATATTTTCGAATATATTTCGAAAATATATCGAAAATATATTTTTGACATATTTTTAAACTATTTTTTTTGTCAGAAAAATATATCAAAAATGTATGCGTAAATATATATATGTATATGTATATTCGAAGAGGCATGTCGTATATGCCTCATATATGCATCGTTATATAGAGTGTTTATACGTAGCATATATTTTTTTGGTCAGAAAAATATATCGAAAATATATGGGTCATATATGCCTCATATATTTGGTGCATATATACTGAATATATACCTATTATTCTATTTTTCGTCACTACATATGCGACCGATATATACATACATACATACATACATACATATATATATATAAATATGTGTATATATATGTATATATATGCATGTGTGTGTGTGTGTGTGTGTAGCATATATTTTACATACATAAATTTCCATGGGGGTGATCTCCCCTACTGTGTCCGTTGAAGTTTTTGTTCTCGTTCATATTGAGCTAACGATGATAGCTTGAACTCCATGGAAATCTATGCATAAGTTCGACGTCGCCGTAGCTAAAGTCTTCGTCTCTCTTTCTCATTCTCTCTTCCCACTTCTTATATTTACCATCTAGCGTCAAAGACTCTGTATCTCCGTTCCACGGCGGAATCTGTATCGTCACACATTTATCGCGAATGGACGAGAGCGTTCTCCGTATCACTGTTCTCGCATCCATTGCTCCTGCTGGTTCTGGCGGTGCTGTTACCGGCCGTCTCCAGAGTCTAAATATTGAGACGGCGTTTATTTAGCGAGGAGATATATGATATGACGCGGACAATATAATGCATTGTATTCAAATACGGGAGCTCAAGAGTCGTGACCGGGAGCGTAGAGGAAGAGGGGTGGGGGGGGGGGGGGTGGAGGAAGAGAGAGATACAGCAAGAGTAAGAGCTGCTGGAACCTGATGGTTCCACCACCGGTGCATCGGTACCAGTACGATGAGCAGAAGCGAGCCCACCACCCGCTTGGAATATCGCTCCTGTTGATGCCACCGCGCCCTGCGTGCACCATCCTTCGTCGCATCCCTCCCTCCTTCTCTTCAGCACCTTCTTACAACTTCCATTTCCATCGTAGCGTACGTTTCTTCGGTATAACTTGCTCCCTACGCCCATATAAATAATATCCCATGCGTGGATCCTTGTCGCCTGTTCCTCTTCTTCTCTTCCGCTTCGTTTTTCTTCGTACGGTTTCTTCGTTTTTTTTGTTACCGTACTCCCATCTTTCGGTGAATATCTGGGCTCCCTCGCTTGTTCGGGAATTAGACGAGTCTTCTCCGGCTCGGGCTTCACGTACGTAAAAGATGCAAAGGCGCACGAGGAAGAATCGGCGAGCCAGCACAGAGCGGGGCCGTACCGGTGCAAAAGAGGCGCGTGCATACCGGAGAATATAGCATAGTTTATCGAAGCGACCATATACACATCAGGCCTCCTCCAGCCTCTTAACCCGTGCCCGTCTTCAACCTCAAAGTGTGGTATAAGCGAGCCTCCGGTATTCGTACTATATATCTACGGATACGGTACAGGATGTGGTTTTCATGCTCGAGTCTGTTAAAGTGGCTAAGTATTCAGGTACTACGTATAGCTGGGATGACAGGGAATCCGCGGGCGCGTACGTTACCAGCTATCTTCGGTCCATATCAAATGCGACCGCGCATGCCTCCTTCTCTACAATATACCTCTTCGTTTCTCTCTTCCATTCTTTCTCGATTGTTCTTTCTCTCTCTCTCTCTTTGTTTTTTTTAGTGCGATGCATACGGTTGTCCTCGTCGCTCCCCCAACGCCTTTCTCATTCTCCTCATACTGGCCGCATATCGCTAGGGTCCTCTCTGTTTACGCCTTTTTCCCGTACTTTTTCTTCTTCGTCGAACGCGTCTTTCAGCTTTGTTCAACGTACGTCCGAAGGACCGAGACACCGCGCTGCGCGGCGGCTCTTCTTCTTCTTCTTCTTCTTGATTCTTTGCTTGCTTTCTTTCTCCCATTTTCCCGCGGGCACACCATACCGATCGTTTCGCTATCTCTTTTCGCCTTCATTGCGCTCGGTAGTCTCCCATCGACCTTCTTCCCCTTCCGATCGCTTGAGCTTTCGCCTGCTACCGTCGATTTTACGAAACTCCTGCGTATTCGTGATCAGCGCACAAGCATACTTCTTCCGCCGAACAGCCGGGCACCGAGTCCCGTAACGTACGTCCGCGCCGGTAACTTTGCAGCAACGTATTTTCGATCGTGCCGTCAAGTTGGGTACACGGCGGTACCAGCGCGCTGCTCACTGCCACGTCCAGTTCTTTGGGAGGATCAGAGTTGGAGACTTGGAGTTACGGTGACTGATACGGAGGCTTTTGGTTCTGTTTTCTTTGTAGACGCGTTCTTGACACGCGGAACTCTGTAATGATGAATCTTTTGAGACGGGCGCTACGATAATTTGCCTCAAATTTAAGCGCTTTTCATTAACCATCTGAGGTACATGTCCCAATTATTGAACAGCTAAGGATCTGGGGGATTGAATTCGGTGAGAAAAAAATATAAAATGAAGAAAAGACCATCGCTTTCATGTTCAAATGATAGGCTTGATTTTTTTACTTTCGACAAAATCACCCTTTAAATTATTTTTAAATGATTTCAAATGAAAAAAAAAGAATAAAAATGTGATGCAAATGTCCCAATTATTGAACACTGGAAGTGCCTATGTCCCTAATATTGAACAGACATGTCCCAGTTATTGAACACTCTCGAGAATTCTTTTTCCGTTCTGAAAATATTATTTTGGGTACAATATTAAGAAATAAAAGCAAAATCAAACACTTAAATAATCTTTTGTTAATCATGTAAAAATACAAAAATATATATTTAGTCTCTTTTGACAGGTTTTTGGTTCATTCGCATTTGGTTTATTTTTGCTTTTCAACTCGAACTTTATTTTATATTTCTTTTCAGCTTCCTCGTTTTTATGTTCTGTTTTTGTTCGAGTTTGTCGCAGCTTGGCTCCCTGAAATATCGGTTTTACTTTCCTTTTTATGTTTATTGCACGAAAATACAAATAAAAAATATATTCGACGATCTTAGAGTTATTATTAAAAGAATAAAGGTACGTTTATTCAGGAACTTACAGTTTTTGTTTGAATAAATCCGATTCACACGATCTGTCACACGTTAACTGTCTCGATGTTTTGATGGGTTTAATGACGCCATCTTGGAGAATTCGAGTGTTCAATAATTGGGACACACTGCCTTTTCTATGTCCCAACGATCGAACACCGTATTTTTTAACAAATAATTAAATAAAATTTTTTCATAAAAATTGTTATTTGTAAGAAATTTTCTGACGAACCTGAAACGCCTTTACTTTTTGAGATGCGACAGTTTTTGAATTTTTTATGCCCTTACGCATGAAGCGGCGAGTCTTAGCGAATAAGCGAACGATAAGCAGTTACCACGAGACGTCAAATCGGGTCACCGTTGCTGATTAAATAATTTTTTGCTCTATTAATTAAAGCTTTTTTTGCACAAGGTAACATTTTGATAGCTAAAAGTTCCATATACCAGGTGTGTAAGTATGAAACCGGAATTTGCCGATAGGTGGCGCTAAATGTCGATGCAGTTACCGACACATCACGTCAGCGGTGTCTTGTTATTGTGTTGATATCCGACAAAGATTTCCAACTCACAATAACGCGAGTTTCATTCAGTAGCATTAGTTTATTAGAGATAAACATGTCGAGTTTTGTGCCAACGAATTACGATTTGCCGACAGCACTACTTTTCTGTTTTCATCTGAAGAAAACCGCAGCCGAATCGCATCGAATGCTTGTGGAGGCGTTTGGTGAGCATGCTCTCGATAAAACACAGTGTTTCGAGTGGTTCAAACGGTTCAAAAGTGGCGATTTTGACGTGAGGAACGAAGAACGTGGAAGACCACCGAAAAAGTTTGAAGACGCTGACCTGCAAGCCTTGTTGGACAAAGACGACGCTCAAACACAACAACAACTGGCGGATGTACCTACGGTAATGATATGATACTTTGTATCATATCATTACAATAAACGTGTTTTTTCTCTACAAAAATTCCGGTTTCATACTTACACACCTGGTATGTAATGAAATTTTTATAAATAAGTAAATGCATGCAGGTGAATGAGGAATAATAAAAATACAAGATATTGTTCAATAATTGGGACTTTTTTCTTATTCAGAAACATCTTACACGTTAAGGCAGTGGTCTGGTCTAGAGCGAGATTTTTGACATCATTTTCGGGTTGGAATAACTTTCGAACCGTTGAAGTTGTCTTGATGAAATTTTACATATGTATTTATTATTTCTTTGAGAATGTATCTACATTAAAAAAAAATTATTTTCAATATTTTCATGTAGTTTTTTATTTTTTTTACAACATCGTCTGCCGAAAACCGCCTCAATCGGCGCCCACTCTGGGTGATATATGCACCTGAACAAAAAAAATATATGTATTCTCAATGTGTATGAGTATTCTGAGCACTGGTAGCAGAATTAGTACTTAACATTTTTTTGTTTCAAAATGGCGGCCTGTTAAACTTTGATTAACGATATTTCATACATTTTCGGGTATTCGACGAGTTATAAAACGTGGGCAAAATTATTGTTCGACTCAATTCTGCTACCAGTCCTCAGAAAGAGGCTACCGGAGGTATGTGCAAAATTTAAGCTCGATCGGTCAATTAGTTATCGGGATATCGTGGGCGCCCTTTTGAAAAACATAGTTCTGAGATAAACGCGTTCAAAGTTTCGATACCGTTGGATGAGGTTTGCGCGCGGCTTGCTTATAATTTCTGTTACTCTGCTAATTTTTGAAATATCAATAAACGGTTTTCACGAGCGTATTAAGGTCTAAGGAATAATAAAATGAAAATAATCGATTTTGTCAATTTTCTAGACCAGACTACTGCCTTCAAACTACGGTCAATTTTCCGTGTCTCTGGAAAATTAAGCCTAGTGAGGTATTCTTCTCTTCTTTGTTGCACTTAGAGTCTGAGTAATCTGGCTCAAATTGTGCAGTGACAAGACCACAATGTATTCATTTCTGGAAATTATTCTTCGAAGAGTGCTCCAATCGAGAATTGATTAATGCAACCTCCTAACTGATTTTGGGTCTTGCACTGTCCAATTCACGTGGACGCACCCAATTGTGCGGCAACTCAAATTTTATAACTAAACAATTGAAGGATGAATACTATAACCTTATTCAGCATGTAGAATATATTGTTGATTTTAAGTAGGGGTTTGGATAATTAAAACAATCGGTGTGTTTAAATTACCGCTATCTCATAGGAAAGCTTCATAGGCGAAATAGAGGGATTGTTTAGCAATGGCAAGTCTCCAATTTGTACGATGCCTTTTATAGGAAAATCTTCCATGATACTCTGTATACGCGAAAAGATCGCTCTTATCTCGAAATTCGATAAAAACACATGATTTACTGCATTTTCTATTGATAAAAATATCCATCAGCCATTAGTGTAACTCTATTTAAAGTAAACAATCAGAACAATGTCTAAACATTTGTACGATATTTATAAATTTGAGGAAGGCAAATCATTCACTGAATTTTCTCAACCCGAAAAATTAAGCTCGACAACCAAATCGTATGTGTCCATACATGCACCCACACACACACTTCCCTCATGGAAATTTGTGTATGTAAAATATATGCAGAAAATATATGCTACATATATATATATATATATATATATATATATATATATATATATATATATACACACACACACACACACACAAAAATACACACACACACACACACACACACACACACACACACACACACACACACACACACACACACACACACACACACACACACACACACACACACACACACACACACACACACATATATATATATATATATGTATATATATTGGTCGCATATATAGTGACGAAAAATAGAATAATACGTATATATTCAGTATGTATGCACCAAATATATGACGCATATATGACCCATATATTTTCGATATGTTTGATAAAAGATCTGCTCCTCTGCGCAAGCGCGAAAAGGGAAACAGATATTCGAAAAAATGTCCCCAAAACGAATTTGTCATTAAAAATGTCCTGAGAGTGAACATGCAATGAAATGAATAATTTCTGTTGAAGAAAATTGAGCCTTATCGAACCTGGGACGATAACCAAAACAAATCCATCATTTCTTGTCGAATCTAACATCCGTCACATTGAAGCAGTAATATGAAATTTATAAAACGCGATATCTCTGATATATAGAGGTGGCTCGATGCATTTCCATACCCTGTTATATAAAATTCTAACTACCAATAGAAATGCATAAAAGGAAAAATTTTGGGTCTTTACAAACGGTGAAAACAGTTTGTGATTTGTATCTAAAAATATCGTCTTCGTATCTAATAATAACATTAAGTATTTCGAATAGGCTTTTTAGTGAAGTTGTATACACCAAAAAGGTATTTTTCGAAATTTGCGTCGTAAGAGGGTGGAGTATAAAGTTTTTGCCTTTTTCATAAATGGTTTAATTTAGAAATATAACATTCGATACAAGTACAATTTGTTGAAATATATTAGACCCGTGTTTCATGAAATTTTGATTTTCACTTTTTGACGGAGTCTAAATGTTAATGATATCTATCTATGTATTTACAATTTAAAACCTATCTAACTTAATTGGGAGTTACAGATAATCAACGCGCAGCACGAATCGCCGAATTCAGAAAGTTAGAATTATCGGAAGGGTTCCTCTTTGAGGGTTCAGCATGAGCTTAAAAAGAATACGATTTTCTTTTACAGCATAGTCTAGAGGACCACCTTTAATTTGCAATAAAGGTCTTGTAAGCATCCCAACAATTATCCGGGTTATGACAATTTTTATGAAAGGTTGGATTAGCCATTACCCTACGGTAAACTACACCCCGGCGAACACTTTTGCGTTTTTATCGAAACTGTGTTTCATGAAATGGTGTAATTTGTATCTTAAAATCGATTCGTTCGATTCACTTCAAATTCGGACATTTATAACATCATCTATAGTATAACCTGATGATATTTCGTAAACGTTTATCCGTTTGTTAATAACAAATGATTGAAGTTTTTTTTTTTTCGTTCGAAATCGAATATTTTTCGTACTGCTTGCCATTGTAGTCATCTTCAAAATTTCAATAAAGCATGTAGCCGTACGAGAGTTTTAACAAGATACAAAAAGTACTATTTTTCATTTTTCATTTTAGATCACCGTAAGTTCCACGATACCGATTGGCCATGCAGCAACGGCCGCACATAGTTTAAATATTGTTATCTTTGTTATTAAACAATGATTTTTTAATGAAAACGAACTCAAACTTGGCACGATTATTAAGGGCGGGGTAAAGTTAATTCGGCGAAAAAAGGCATGTCTAAGATTTTTTTTTGTCGTAACGAATAGTGTTCGTTTATTGAAAAATTTACATATAATAAAGTAACATTTGAACAACATTCTCCTAAATTTGCATTGCAAAATATTCAAAATTGAGCGAGTGAAAATTAAATCCCGGAGGCGCCTCGAAAAAAAGTTGGTTTGCGGTGTGCACCATAACTCGCAACAGAATCATCTGAAACAAAAAAAATCAAAATGCATTTGTTAAAGGAGATTTTTCTCGAGGTAATGACGGGAGGATTTTTTTTTTTCGATTTTTCGATTTTTCGTAGCACTTGGGAGTCAAAAACCCGATTTTCGCTAAAAAAATCGGCTAATTTGTTATTGAAAAATTAGTAATTTAAAAAAAAAACAAAAAAGCTCTCGATAATACCTGGTGAATCATGTGAAGAAGTACTGTGCAAAATTTCAAAGCGATTGGTCCAGTAGATTTTGAGTTATCGTGCACACGGACTTCAAATATGACGAGTCTCAGAAAAACGGTTTGCAAAACGCAGAAGAGTTTGGTCGCTTAGCGCTCATTGCACATAAGTTTGAGAACACTTCTCTATTGCATAAAAATTTTAACACAATATTCTTGATATATTATGCATTCATTTAAAAAATTAAAAAAAAATGGAAAAAAAAATTAAATACTTTACCCCGCCCTTAATTGTATGCAAAATCCTCACCGCGTCAACCCAATACAAAAGAAAATCGACCTGTGTCTTCGGTCTTGAAATGTAACCACGCACTAAGGGCGCATTTTATCAAATTTGATCGTCGTAGTTAGAATGAAGGTTCACATTTCAGGCTGCTTCGGAAATAGATCTCGGAGCTGAACGTTTGGCAAATATGTTTTGTGATAAAATCCATTGAGCAAGAAGATACAATTACAATTACAAATACAGGAATAACATTTTTTCAATGTTTGAAGCGTCTGGACGAGGGCGTTGACTATTCTAAAGATGTACGAATACTGCAGTGCACCCATATAATTCGCGGTCATTATACTATGTATACTGGTATGAATAAATAAAAATACCGTAATAATATCAATACGCAAGTAATACTCTTGAAAAATGAATTGTCAGGGTAGGTACCGTGCCATCAAAACAGACGGATAATAATGCTCTTTTTCGGTTTTTGTTTTCGACACCTATACTACATATCGGGACCAAGCCGTTAGGTACAACTCACACATGTTTCAATTTAATATATTTTTTTTAATTTCATTAAAAGAATATTTTCTCATGAGCAATAAACGTGTTTACAGCGCTGCGCGATATGCACAGGTCCGCTGTATGAGCATTGTCACTTCCCGTACATTCTTCGATCTAATTATTAAGTGAAGCAGGTCATTCGTGATTTTTGAAGGTCTTATCGCCATGTTGGGAAATATCAATGTTCTGGCCGGGAAGTCCATACCTGAATGTATTTCGCCAACAATCCGCCAGGTGGCTACAAGCGAAGCGCTTCACGTAAGCAACGTACCATTGTACGAGGATAAAACTTCGTCCTGTGGGTTGTACCATTTACAGAAATGCTATACTTACTGCGTGCACTTGCACTTATGATTTTTCGATACTTGTGAAATCACCCTTTGCACTCTAGGTCTTTTTCGCTCGGATAGTGATCTATGTACATTTTTCTGTCTCTTTGCCTATCAAGAAATGCGAGCAAGCGTATGTATACACTCATATACTACCTTAGCAAGTAGATAAACGACGAACAATCTGTTGTCGAAATACTAAATTGAATACACTCTCGATTTCACCTCGTTAAGGATTCCAAAAACGCTGAACCGTCATTTTTAATTTCCGCCATTGTTCCTGGTCATTTACCGCTTGGTTTCCGCACCGTTCCTGATCAGTTACCCAGAAAGGAAACGGCGGATCCGGACCTCCCCTTAGACCCGTTACATTGCGAACCTATTCCAGGGTGGAAGGCCCGACCAGATTCTGATATTATCTAGGGAAGGCAGCTCAGGGGCAGTACAAGTCGAAAAACCTGTTTGACAAATTTTTATGCCAACTAAAACATAAAGTCTCGAAAGCGAAATTTTCGGGAAAAATATATGCTAATGTAAAAACGATGGGTGGCTGTAAACTGAAAATTGTGAAATCCGTGATAGCGACTACCATTGGAGAGAGAACGAAGAAACGTTTTTATTTTAAGTCGATCAACAATTTCATTAGTCATCGCGTGAACTGTTTTGATAGAAAATTATTCTAAGGAAAATGCGTTCAAAGTTTTCGATATTGACTGCATGCTACCTGCGACTGATTCAGTTGCTTTCGCTCTAATTTGATATTTCGACTAGAAATTCAGACGCAACATTCTGATCATGTAGAATGAAAATGGTGGAGAAGTTCAATTTTTTTCTTTCTAAGCAATAGATACTCTAAAGACTTCTTCGTGTTGAATATCAAAACACAATCTATTTTCATATTTTTTACGTTGCGGCTAGCCGTCCGGTTATCGGACGAATATACGTACGTTATTCGTCCGGATAGCGGCTCAGTTCACGTCGTATTTTCACGTACATATTATTGTGATTCATGTCAGCTAGTATCCGGACGAATAACATATATATAATCGTCCGGATAGAATGTGTTAAATGTTTAAACAATCTATCTGGACGAATAATTTTCACGTATTCGTCCGAATAAAATCTTTATAATTTTGCTTGGGTTTGTTTGGTTTTGTTTGGGTTTGTTTGGTTTTGTTGGGGTTTGTTTGGTTTTGTTTGGATTTGTTTGGTTTTGTTTGGGTTTGTTTGGTTTTGCTTGGGTTTGTTTGGTTTTGTTTGGTTTTGTTTGGGTTTGTTTGGTTTTGTTCGAGTTTGTTCGGCTTTGTTTGGGGTTGTTCGGGTGTGCCCAAACAAACCAAAACAAACCCGAACAAACTCGAACAAACCCAAACAAAACCAAACAAAACCAAGCAAAACCAAACAAACCCAAACAAAACCAAACAAACCCAAACAAAACCAAACAAACCCAAACAAAACCAAACAAACCCAAGCAAAATTATAAAGATTTTCGGACGAATACGTCCGAATTCGTCACGTATTCGGACGAATACGTGAAAATTATTCGTTCCGATAGATTGTTTAAACATTTAACACATTCTATCCGGACGGTTATATATATGTTATTCGTCCGATATCCGGACGGGAAGACACTCCGTATTGTTTAAGTAAATGCAAGAAGTACACGATACGATAGCCGCACAATATTCAAATATCGAAGAGCATACACGACTTTTTTTGTAAAAAGACCATTTATTAGACCATTATTTACATAATGAAATTAGAAAAGTCTAATTTTCGAAGTCGTTACTCGAAAAACGCGTTTTTCAAATTATTGGCAAAAAATCTATAGGTTCGCGGATTTGGTTTTTTACCGATAGAACATCCTATCTGAATTTGTAACAATTATCGCAATCGGTCGGTTGCGTCACTACTGGTTCGTTATATTTTATGCACTAACCTCGCCTCGAGATTGTTTGATCTTCGGACTAAGTGCACTTATGTTATGAAAAGCACTTATGTTATGAAAAAACATATCAATCGTTATGCTGACATAAAAATAATACAGGGTCTCGATACCATAATATGACGTAAAAATATTGTAACAGTTTACATTTTACAAGGTCCTTCCCCGAACAGTATACAAGTGTTCGACCAAGTCGAAAGAAAAGCGTTACCTCGATAAAAGTTAATGCTAAATGGAAATAGAATATTCCTAAATATAAAAATATTACATTAACCGTAAATGTCGCAAAGAATGTGTTTATGGGTATAGGGGTTTTTGCTCGTTTGCCCTTCAACTTCAACAAATGTTTCGCTGTCAAGATGAACTTCTTTGCTAAAAGCACTATTGAAATAGGGTTGGGCTTGAGTGTATCAAGGCTCGGTGTAATAGTGCAGGTGTCAGTTATGGAATTATTTTGAAAAACATCACAAAATTTAAAAATTGTCTCTAATTCTGATGGATTGGATAGAAGTTTTTCCCATAAATAGACTTTTTCCTCAGTGTTGAAATCAACCGTGATTCTCGAAAGGTTACGGGTTTGCTTCAATATGTTGATACAGTGAAATCAAAATTTGGAAAAGTCGAAAAACATAATAAAGATTTTACCTTTCGCGAAGTTCGAAATATCAAGCAATTTTTTGTATGAAAAGATTATTAGTGAGAGGGGGTTCAATAAAATCCGTGCAAATTAGAACCTTGCCCGTCGCTTTCTTATCATTGCATTTATGTTGCGCACGTCGTTTCCTTTATGCGGATGCCCCTACTGAAAAACCGTCTTCTGCCCAGAGAAAACTTCGCGAGTAAAATAAAATTACCTGAAAGCATTGCGTCAGTTTCTATTTCGCGCAATTTAATGTTTAAAAAAATACATTGCCATAATTTGAACTTCGTTGAAGTTCGGATCCCGTCTATTCATACACGATAATCGGCCTCATTGACAGAACTTCATCCAGATTTGACACGATTGCATCGAACTCCGTGCCAACCTGGTAAATCTCACGCATAACGAAACTGTGCTCCGTGGTCCGTTTGTCCCTTATCCAGTAATCGTACGCAGGTTTTTGCACGTGTTCGCAATCGTTATAATACAGGCAGAATGCGCTATGCGAACGAGGAGCGCAAAGTGCCGAGATCTGGCGTAAGAGAGAACGAGCGAACAAGTACCACGACGTTGCTCGTAGTAACTTCCGTTGATCTGAGGTCTCGGACTTCTCGCTTTGCCTACTACTCTCGGCGAGCGCCGAGACTCTTGGCCAGAGACTTTATGGTAGCGTCAGAAATTGTACATCATTCGTGAGCCTGGAGAGAGTGAGTGCGGAAACATCTTCATCTGACCTCACACGTGGGCGTACCAGTGGGATTGCTTGTTCGTTTTGAAATGCTGGAAATGCCCGGTATCCTTCTGTGTTCGTCGCGAATCCCCCTCGGTATCATCGCGCTCTTGTCCCACGTATATACGAAGTCGCATTGCGATGCATCGTCCGATCTCTCACCCGAGCCACGGAAAACTTTTGCCCGGGTGATTTTGCGAATGAGCTGTGACATTCTTGAAATTCTCACGTTCGGTAAGTTTACCAGAAGAGAAATAAACTTCTCATTTGGCACAGCAACTCACGTTGATATAGAAGGGAATCTCCGCTGTCTTTCCGCGCGTTTCGATTGCTCCGGGTTACTTGTGTACTCGAGGATTTATAGCCGAATTATAGCTCAAGAATTCAATTCACATATACGAGATTACGCCGCAGCGAGAGCAATGTGTGACGGTAGAAAGTTAGTGGTGGAAGACGTTGCCGAAATACGCCAAGAACATTGAAACACCCACCTTAGAGAAACCCCCCTTGGACGGGGAACACTCCTGTTATAAAAACAATATAGTTGAAGAGGCAGCGGGAAATGGAGAGAAAAGAAGTATGAGCATAACGGACAAGTGAGATCGATAGGGAGAGAAAGCAGAGACGGAGTTATTATCAATCGTCGTGGAACTAATCGTCGGCTGAGCTACGAGGCCACGGGATAAAGTGGCCTGATGTTGAAAGGTGCATTACGAAGCCGGAGATTGGAAGATCAGAGGCTAGGACGAGACGTGTCGGTGGTTGGTATCCCGATAGATCCATCGTTCCAATACCGGACAAGATCTTCATCCGTGCCATTGTATGGGTGTCCTCAACCAGCGAGCCTAGCATTTCCCACTGCCGCAAATCCCTCGCAGATGTCGTCAAGTGATTCTTTCCACAAAGCTCCTTCGGAAGGGCCAGGTTTGTTGATTCGTAGCCTGATTCGTGGCGTTTCCCTGCGTTTGGAACATTATCAAGCTGCCACAGTGAACCGGCCTGCGTCGGTGATCGACGCGGTTGACACTTGGCAGGTATCTGCTTTCACAATCGTAACTGGCGCCCAATGATCCCATTGGTAAAGTAGTAGTTCCTTAAAATCTGCAAGGGCAATCCAACGGTCCCGATCCTCTATTCATCATAGTCTATTCGAGAAAGGTCCATTGGCCAGCTCTGTTCGCGTAAGTTTGCACTGAGATGCAATTGTTGCAATAAACAGCACAGGGCACCCTGGTCCAAAGCGCATTAATTCTGTCCAATATTTCGCGGCTGTTCGAAAGCCGTCCGAACTTGCAGTGCACTGGCCGATAGTTTGATATCATCACGCTCGGGACTCACGAATTTGAGATAATACGTGCAATATACGGATAAACAAAAAGAACAATAGAAAATATACTGAGAAACATCTGGAGGAGCACTAAGTGACAAAAAGACGGGTATAGGGGAGGAAGAATGAAGGAAACAAAGACGAGAAAGGAGAAACGGAACGAATAAGGAGCAGGGATGCTTGAAACTAGGCGGTACAGACGCTGGCTTCTTCCCCTGGTAGAAATGATAGTATAACAAGTGGACGGAATTTCGAGGGCTTCGTCGGAGTACCAAGGAGTAGTTGTATCGTAGAAGCCGTAGCGCTGTTCCAGCTAACAAACTCCCTCCATTACCTCGTCAGAACTGGTATTTCTTATACGTCTGCATACATGTATGTGTAGCGAAGAAGGAAGCAACCGCGTCCTCGCGATTTCTTCGTTTGAGAAAACACCAGAGCAGAAGGGGCCCAAGCACCGAGAGAAATAGAGAATTCAGAACAAAGTTTCGTCATTGCGAAATGACACGAGTGGTCTTTATAGGACGGGGCTCCTATGCGGCGACGTTCCGTCGCGTCGATTCCCCGTGTCTCTTTTTATTTCCGTCTCTTACTCGCAGTATCTTCAGCACAGCGACTCGGTAGTCTTCTCTCCCTCTTTGATTCTCGTTCGCCTTTTCGCCCTTCCTCTTGCTTCTCCTTCCACGGCGTTCTTTCTGTATTGACAAAAGTGTCGGTCGGTCTGTCGTCTGTCGAAGCTTCGTGCGCCTTCGGTATCCAACAAGCACTGTGCGCCTCGAGTCTCGCAGTCGAAGTCGCACACGCTGCGGGCCCCGGACAACCAATATTACCAGAACCTCGGTGGATTGCTGCGGGTGGGACGCGGGACGAGGTATGATTGCGACGAAATCATTGCGAGGAATAGAAAAGGTACAGTTGGCAACTCATAAGGTACCTTGCCATCCGCCACCCTGCCGGGAGAGCCCCTTTCAACGTCGTCTTGCCCTTATTTTTCTCCCGGTCCATTCGCACTCAACGACGAGAACGACAGCGACGCAGACAACGACAATGCGCGGCGCCGCGTCGCCTAACTGGCAACTCTTCCTAACGTGCTCCCGTAGGCAACTTTTCCGTAAGATATAATCGAGGAATAAAGCCTCACAGGAATAGAAAATGAGAAGAACTATAGAGAACACATTGATAAGAGGGATGAAGTTGAGAGTTTGTACGACGAGGCGGGACGCGGCTTTTGTTGCCTCGAGGGATTTGACGGGGTCGCTCCCTCGACGAGGTCGGACGGAAATTATTCGATAAACTTTTCAAGTAGACTTATCGATGTATTCGCGATTGCAATTCTCGTTGGCGGGCAGAATATTGTGATTCCCCGGTGAGATGATGGACACATTTTAATAAACTTCGGCAAATATTAGGTCCTATAATAATTCGGTGGACACTTGTATTTTTCAAAAAATCTTTTACTTTTCATTCAATAATAATTTATATTTTTGTGTAATAATTAGTAGTCCCCTTCGCTATCAATGACACGCTGCCAGACTAATGGGAGGTCATTGACCCCAGAAAATGTTCCATTTTCATTAAAGCTAGTAATTGCGGTGTTAATGGCGGAATCCAATTTTTGTTTGTTGTTAAATCGGTGACCAGACAACTGCCGCTTCAAATGGCCACAGCAGTTGAAATCGCACGGGTTCATATCAGGTGAATAGGGTGGATGAAGCAAATCAATCCAGCTCATGTCTTCGCTTAACTCCTGAACTGCGTAGGCTTTGTGGGGTCTAGCGTTGTCTTGGAGTAGTACTGGTGTTCTAATGTTGCGATGTACCGCCCATCTTGGGATATATTCCTCCAAAAACGATTTATAGCGCTCGGCCGTCATTGTGATATTTTCCTCTTAAGTCTTCCAAAACGCCACGCCGTGAACATCCATGCCTACTATCAGCAAGACCTTCCTCTCATGCAATTCTGCGCGTAGTATGGGCTCGGCTTGTGTGCCTGGTCTGACCCAGGAGCGCGCTTGATGTCTTTGCAGGGGGGGGGGGGGGGGGGGTGAAACATTCAACCCAACTTTCGTCCAGGCAAATGAATCTTCTTAGGTCATTGTTGCAATGACTAAGCCACAACAAGTTCGCACGTGCGATGTCAACTCGCTTCTCCTTCTGGGAAGGCGACAACGAATGGGGAACGTATTCACCGAGCTTCGACATCAGAAATAAATCGTCTCTTAATATTCTTTCTACCGATGCGAAAGGTATGTTCAGTTATGCGGAGATGTCATTAATGCTCACTCTACTAGAGCATCGCAACAAGTCCGGGATTCGTTCTTTCCTTTCTTGTCTGGAAGGCGATCTTGGTCGACCCGACTTCGGTGCGTCTCCAGTATTTGTCCTTCCCTCCTTGAACGATTTCATCCAATTCGTCACTGCACTTTTCTTGAGCGCGTTCTTGCCTACTGCATTGTGCAGAAGATTTCCCGATAGACAAGCTGAATAATTCAGCAGAGCACAAATTTTCAAAAATGCGCGTTGTTCTTGCACAGTTACAGACTTTTTCAATTCTTCCACTGTCGAAACGACGCGTAAACACAAATTGCGTATATTTTCTGAAATGTAAACGTCAACACTACATAACAGTAACATAACCTCAAACTGATCACAAACAGGATGGCAAGTGTGAAAAAATAAAAGTGTCCAACGAATTATGATATGACCGAATATATTTTATTTGCAACTCTTTTTAACGTATATTCAGTGTTGTATACGCATAATGGTACAAATTGTCTTAAGAGTGACGTAAACATTTTCGCATTGGCGTTTTTGAGTGTTACGATGTGACGAGTGTGACGATTTATTGTTACGCGTCGAAGTCATTAAGCGACGATAAATACTTTGTACGAGTCCATTGGATATTTACGTTTATAAAATATACACCACCAGTGAGGAAAACTTTACTACAAGAGGAAGAAAGAATCAACTAACCCAACATTGCAACCTCTCTTAGATATTCGAATGCATTTGTCCTTTAACATCACTTTGATGACACATTTTCAAACGAGAGGATAGTTGCTTGTGCAAATGCTTTTACGCGCTGAATGTCCAACATTCATGAAATGATGTTGGACATTCGTCCAACATCATTTCGTCCAACATCGTGACATCCAAGTCCAACATCGTGACATGTTGATGTCACGATGGGGCGATAACCTCACCGGTATAGTTTGAAGATCACCACCTTTGGTACATAAAGACAAGGCTCAAAGACTGTTGAGGATTTCCCAGGGCTAAAGTCCGGCATGAATGAAGAGAAAGGGCGGAGGATGGTATTGGCGCCTGGGCGATGGCCGAACTAGGTGGCCGATTTATCCTGCTGGTCGAAGGCCTCCTAGGTGGTAACAGGATGGATCAATTTACGACTTCCGCACGAGGATGCCGATACGTGACCGTTACCTACGTAACACTCGAAATCTGGCGAGAGGGAAATATACGGAGGGGGATAAAGGCGTTGGGGAGAAATGGATTATTAGTATTGGCATTGAGAGTGAGATTCTCCGTACGGCGAAGGTCTACCTGAGCTGAAGTCGGATGAAGAGTAAAGAAGGGGAATAAGAAGACGAAGAAGCGAAGAGGAAAGGGGTAGTTGATCTGCCTCCTGGGAGTCATGGCTCGCCCAGGTGGTGGGATCTACTGTTTCACTGTCGTATATAATATACCTGGCTACGTGCCTACTTCGCCAACGGGAACGTGAAAGGGTGATACTGGACTTAGCTAGAAAAAAAAGGAAAAAGAGAGGGGGGGTATATGGATTGGGGAATATCGAGCTTGAGCAGTAGATGTCCGTCCGCGGGAGGAGCTCGGATGTTCACGAAGCTCAGATATCTTTCAGCGATGATCTCTATCTGCAACGGCGTTCGTCGAACATCCGAAGGATTCCCACGTTCCAGGGAAATAGTACAGAAACGAAATCTTCGGTTATAACCAATGATATTTGAATTCTGTTTGCCCTTCCTTGAAATCGCATCGGTAAGCATGTCATATATATTCAAGGGATATTGCCGATCTCGGAAACGTCAGAAACGCCAAATTATTATTTTTTGGTCGTGTAGTACCTTGCGCTTCTTTACCGTCACCTATATACCGCGATGCGGTGGATTCTCAGTTGGTTCGAAAAGCTCTCGATTGCGATGTTTATCGTATAGACTATATTGTATTCACAATAATAAATAATGAATTTCTTCCCGTACTTCCACAACCGATGATGGATTGCTCGCCTCTCCATGTTCTTCGTTTTGAAAGTTTAAATGAATTGATAAATATTCTATGTAATTTGAGAAGATTACGCATTTATCATCATTTCGGCACTATTTGCAAAATTGTCCATACCAATTACCGTTACCTGTAAAATACGGCTGTTCAATAACCAACTTTCAGAATGTCATTCGTTTTCAATACTATATTTCAATTACACGTGAACCTAATAAGCGACGGTGCTTTACGCTGATGTGATGTCCAATCTACAGTTGACCGCTTTTTTAGCCCACTTGTACAACGAAGCGACGAAAATAAATATGTGCGACCTGCATACACTACGAATAAAATTGAGATGGTTATATCTCTACTTTTATGTACAAACCACATTTGTTTTATGCAATGAAAGATAACGAGAGCCTCTGGAGGTAACGACGAAGATAATTTATCATTTGAATTTACTAAATATTTCCATAGCCTCGGAAGTGTTTTGATATAATAATTTTTCCCGACATTATTTGGCTCCTGGAAGAAAAATAACCCAAATGATGCAATTGGAAAGGTATAAATATGGAATTCCCATAATTCGGCTACAAAATATTGTCTGCGGTAGGGGAGACCGAGGAGGGTTGTGACAATTTTGACTTAAAAGAACATATCTCAATAACGAAACATACCACGCTTATGAACTCTATGCCTCAATATATCTCAGTCCTTCCTCTTTTAAAAACAGTCATCAAAGTTAATTAAAGTTATAAGGTTTCTCAGAAAATCCGCGAAAACTGAAACTATTCCCTTTGTCACAACTCTCCTATCACCGAGGTAAGTTGTGACAGGTACCGAGGTAAATTGTGACAGCTGTGTATCTAGACTATATTTGATAGATAAAAATACTTTTATCTGAATTACAAGCAAAACTCACTTTTATCTTTGCATAAAAGTACTTTAATTATCATCAGACAGAATTGCGCTACAATAACACGAATTATTAACATAACGAGTATTAATAAGTAATTATGGCATAATAACGAGACCAGTCGTTTTAACATCAGTTAAAAATCTTAATAATAAACGAACATTACATATAAACGCAAAAAAACATTGTAAAAAGCATGTAAAATAAGCTAACCAGAAAATAAACTTAAATAGGAGAGTTGTGACAGCGTGTCACAACTCTCCTTGGTGCCAAAAATCGCGACCTGGTCAGAATAATAATTCGTAATCTCGAAACAAGATGCAAACACAGCAAGACAATTTTACGCTTTGAAACTTCAAAAACCACACAATAAAAGAAAAAATAGCAAATTCGCATGACTGTAATATATTACAATATAAATACAATCAAAATTTTGGTAAAAAATTTACGTTACGGTTTTTTTTTCATGCGGACGTCGTACTGACGCAACCGCTTGCCGTGCGTCTCTGGCGCCTACTGCGTGAAGTAGTGCGCCTCTAAAGAAAGTATCATGCGCTGTTGTCAGCTCGCTAACGGCCATAGGTTCCGAGAAATACTCCCTGTCACAACTCTCCTCTGTCACAACTCTCCTCGGTCTCCCCTACACAAGTAGCAATACTGTTGAGGTTAAAAAATAGTTCGAAATAAATAAACACAGTGTCGCATCGTCACTCGAACGACCAATCTAAAAGTATTTGCAATGAGAATATATTTGCCGCCGCGTCGAAGGATATACGTTAAACGAAGAGGTGCCATTGTAAATACGTGAAAATTCGTTTGGCCGTATTCCACGAAGACTAGTCAACAGCGGACTAGAGCTCTAGGATATGATGAAGCAAATTGATAATTTCCGAACTTTAATTAAAAGTGGACGGCTGAGTGACATATTTGATTACTGGAGAATTTAATTAATCGCTTCGCAAGGTCTCACCCTTGCGCAGGATATAAAAGGTCCGTCGCTGCTCGAGGTGGCTCTTACTACGACAAGCGAAGTGCTACAATTACCTCTTGACACCCCCCCGCCATCCACCCCGCGTATCGCGATAAGTCGCGAATCTGTATTACGACTCCGAATGACCTTTTTTTTTCCTCAACGTAGCACGTTCTTCTTTAGTTTACACTTCGCATGAGCCTGCGCTCGAATTGGCCCCACTTGATTCGGTTAACGAGAGATTAATTAGCGAACGAAGAATTTCTTCGCTGACGAAAAACTTACGGTCACTTCACCCTGCTCGCTTTATTGTCCAGCAGATGAAGGATATATTTAATATTCTATTCGAGTGCACATCGATTCCCGAAGACAACTATGTTACGTTTATTCTCACGAAGCGTTTTTTTTGTCCTTCAAGATTTACCTTCGCTGCTGGAACGTGCTTATGAATAAAAATAATAAGCGAACGAATATTTTCCAGTATCCGGAGAACACGTAGCAAATTACGTGAGATCGTTAAGGGTCTTTATTTAACTTTGGCTTGGACACGTCCATTCTTATTTTGGCGGAATATTCTCCGTTTGCCATTGTGGGTTCTAGGCACGTTTTCCTTACGTTGGTTTGTCACGTTAGACACTTATAAAAACATGGTTGTCGATGTTGTTGACCGCTATTAGAATGAAACGCGAGAATTCGGGTGCCATTCGTTCTCGTTATTTCCATTTCTTATCTCGAATATACTTGTGTATCGTCGACAAAGTACGTTCCAAACTTTTCACTGCGAACCCCATTAACGCGAGAACACACACAATTTTCGGACTTGCAATTGACCAATTAAAAAACTACCAACCACGAACATTGCAGTACTTTCGCGAATTTCTATTTTTTTTCGGGCCTTATTCCAATAGTTAGCACCAAGGTGTTTCAATGCCGAGCTACGGGAGAAACCGCATTATTGGAACGTGGAAGAATAAAACCCGATGTTGAAAGATCGACAAAAACCCCATCCGTCTTTATATGCCAAAACAATACGCGAGAATAAGATAGCGGAAATAATGTTTGCCTATGCAAGGTCGCAAGATTGGTATGAGAACGTGAAAAACGAGGAAGAGTGAAGAGAGAAAAGAAAATTGGAAAATTCTTGCAATCCAATTCGTTGTTACGGCCATTTGTTCAACCATTGAGGGAGGCGTAGCGAGCGACGAGAGCTGGAGTGGCTCCTCACTGCTGGGGAGTCGGAGTTATCGGCGGAATCGGCTTGCGTGCTGCATGCTCAACGAAATAATAACGCGGCTAAATCTATTAGACGCGTGAGCCGGTTCTTTGTGAAGAATTTAACGATCGTAAGACTTGGCGTTTTTTTTTATACCTCTCTGACGTTGCCCCTGACTTTTGTTCTATATATATATATATCTTTATTGGGGGCGCGAGGTTATATCTATTATATTTATAATTACAGGTAGCGTAAACACACACACACACACACACATGGCTGCATATACTCATATCGTTGCTTTTCAGATGAAGACTATCAGTTTAGGGTTCCGCAGTCACTGAGAGCCCTTATAATTTCATTATTTCTATCCGGCTATCGGTCGCAGCTTCATCGCTTCTGCAGGTTCATCGTTTCGACCACTTTTTGTGTTAAGGGGAGGGTAGGGGTTTCGGCGTGAAAAAAAACTTTTTTGCCATTTTTTTTCTTCATGTATATGGTTAGAGTAAATTTATTGAAACCTTTTGTACATTGTTAAGTGCCAGTTCAAGAACATTCCGTGAAATTTGGATATGCATATGAAATTTGATAATTACATGACCGATTTATTTCAAACTTGGTACACACTTTCTACATATAAAATACCTACCCCCGACGGTTAGTTTGAGATTTTTTTTACATTGAGGGGATTTTCCACCCCCAAAATGGCGGAATTTTTCGTGAAAAATAACATTTTTCAGTTTACTTGATCATCAAAAATTTAGAAATGAAAAAAAAATTATCAAAGATCGTTGGGGAGAGGATTTGATGATATTTTGACTAAATTTAAATGGTACTTAATTTCAGACAATTTCTAGTTGAGATACAGTGAACACCGCAAATCGTGTTTTTCCAAAGGCGTTCTTGGAAAAGCTTTGTCAACGGCTTGTTTGTGGATATTTCCGCGTACAAATTTCACGGAATTTTCTTGAAATCACACTTAACAATGTACAAAAGGTTTCAATAAATTTACTCTATCCATATAGATGAGAAAAATTCGCAAAAGTGTTTTTTTTTCACGCTGAAACCCCTACCCTTCCCTTAACATAATAAGCGTGATGTACGGCGATAAATCGATGAATGAGCTTTTTCTGATTCCATACATCAAAGGTTCCATACATCAAAGGTGATGATGAGAAAAAAATATTACGTACGGCATTGGAAAGAGTATCTTTGCATGAAGCAGCCACAATTCTACATAGTGTTATTTTTTTACGCCCCCAACCCCCTCCACCCTTCTCATTCTCTTGACTACTTCATTTCAAAATCTCAAATAATTCATGACAATTTTTCAACCCTTCCTTGACACTTTGGATTTTTTTACATCCAGAATTAAAAGATTAATAAATGTTGATTAGTTTAAAAAATAATTAAAGGTGACAGACTCATATATGTAGTGTTTTATTATCATTTTGCCCCGACTTCCCCTATATTTGGTCACGATTTTGACACACTGGGTCAATTTGACCCGGATAGTACTTCATCCACCTGCCCTTGACAGCCCATCGGTCGGTTTTCATTGATAAAATCCGGGATGAACCAAAAACTTTTTTTAATAGTCTGCATAATTAAAATTCGGAAAGTATAAAATTTAATTACTGTAAAAAGTTGTTGAAAACTTCCAATTTTAGGAAAGTGAGCATTTTAATGCAAATTCGTCCGGGTCGAAATGATCCAGTGTGTCAAGGAAGGGTTGAGTGAGAAATATCGAGGAAATTTCTTGCCGTCATTGCAAAATAACGGGATTAGGAAAAAAATGACAACATTGACTTTCAATTTGACAAGATTGTTTATGTTGTATATGTGCGATCGTATTTGTAAAATTTTATTGGGAGTACAACTTTGCAGTGACCGTTTTTTTCAAAAGTTTAAGGCTTTATTATAAAAAAGTGGCTACATATTTTTTAATCAAAGTACTGCCCGTCGCTAGCTACGACCTCGGCCCATCTTTCAGGTAGCATTCGAATCCCGCGTCGATAAAAGTCTTGGTCCTTGGAGGCCATCCAGAAATCGACCCAATTTGTGACTTTTTCGTAAGTACCGAAGTGCTGGTCAGCCAAATCGTGTGCCATTGACCGGAACAAGTGATAGTCGGAAGGGGCAATGTCTGGAGAGTACGGCGGGTGGGATAAAACCTCCCATTTCAGCGTTTCCAAGTACTTTTTCACGACATTTGCAACATGAGGTCGGGCATTGTCATGCTGCAGTATCACCTTGTCATGTCTTTCGTTGAATTGTGGCCGTTTCTCTTTGAGTGCCTTACTCAAGCGCATCAACTGACGTCGGTAGAGTTCCCCTGTGATGGTTTCGGATGGTTTGAGCAGCTCATAGTACACAACGCCCAGCTGGTCCCACCAGATACACAGCATCACTTTGGATCCGTGAATATTCGGTTTGGGCGTCGATGACGAAATATTACCAGGCAGTCCCCATGATTTTCGGCGTTTAGGATTATCGTAGTAAACCCACTTTTCATCTCCAGTCACAATCCGGTGCAAAAATCCCTTCCTTTGTTGTCTTTGGAGCAGTTCCCGCAAATGCTGAGAATTCGGCTCGTAGGTTGCCATGTTTGAGTGCCAATAACTTTATAATGCATACACGTATCCGTTAGCTTTTTTAAATTGTTTACATTGGCAGAGCCTCTAGTTTAAAATTCCACTTTTTTATTGAGCTAGGGCCACTACTTCGGCCGCAGTGGCTCTCTAAGTAAAACGGTCACTGCAAAGTTGTACTCCTAATACTTGTCGAAAATGTTATAATTGTAGTTCGAATTGAGTACCCCAATTACGCGCATGACGTTAACGATACTTAAGAACGATATTTCCATCGGGTTATTAGATATACGTGTCATCTGACACGCAAGTAATTGCATTCTTTCATTTTTTTCCGTCCCGGAAAATGTTTGTACTTTGGGTACTTTTGTCTATTACAAAGTTTATGTAGTTTTGCGTGTGAGAAAATCTAAGCATACAATATTTTGCGCAGTGCAGATTTGCTAATGCATTGATTTTATATCGGATGTTAAATAAGTAAATATGTATTTGCATGTTTTTATCTCAGTATTTATGCATGTATTCCTATGTTTCTTTATATATGTATGTTTGCTATATATGCCTGTGGTTATTTGGGTGACCACATTTTTTAAGGCGGTTACCCCCACTTGTAGCGCAAAAAAGGCCTTTTTCATGATTTTTTTTAAAGAAAACTACAAAAGTTTTTCAATCAATCAATATATCAACTTAAAGAACACATCTTGAAGAACTTTCAGTAATTTTTTTATTGAAAAATATTACATTGTTTAGTGGCAAATGGCCGTCAATGAAATAATGTTTTTATATGCACGGTTTGCGGTGACCAACATTGCGGCGAAGTGGATCATCTGAAAAAAAAAATGCGGATGGATTTAGTCAAATATAAGTATAAACTAGTCTTTAATCGAAGAATTTTGAAAAATATTCATTTTTCACAAAATGGCGGACAGTCAAAGTTAATGGTTCGATTTTAACGAAAAAAAACGACCGTTTTTTTGGCTATAAAACGGCCATTTTTTTTTCGAAAAAAAATCGAACGATTAAAAACTACATTTTTATGTATGAAGCCTGCAAAATTTCAAGAAGATCGGTTCATTAGCGTTCGAGTAATCTTGGTCACCGACTTCAGAAATGCCATTTTGAGAAAAACGCGTTTAAAGTTTCAATTTCCGGTCGTTTACACAACGGATTCTTCTCTTTCAACGCTCATATCACAGTCAATTTTGTTCGGATCGACTTGAAATTTTCAGGACATATTCTCAGATACTTATACTTCAAAAAAATGCAATAAAAAAAATCGATTTTTTCAAAATCGCAAGTGGGGGTAACCCCTTAATCTCCATACGTGTATATATGTACAACGGATCAAGCGCAAGCTATTTCGTCATTATTCCGAAAGCCTTTGACTAAAAGTAGTTACTTTCAAAATGTCGCCAAGAAATTTTATGCCGGTGTATATGTGCAACACTTGGTCATTCAAAACCCAAATGCCGTGAACACAAAACTTTTTGCGCCGTGAGGCTAAAATAATGCCCTTGATAGCTTAAAGCACAAAATACGTCCTTCTCTGTGCTGCACAGAGAGATTCACATGACTACGCTCGGGCGAATGTTGATGAGGGAATGCTCGGGCTGATGGAGGCGAGAAAAATGGTTGTAACGATGAGAAGGATGAGGCATTTGAGAAACATAAATACAGCATATGAAGAGAAGCAGAGCAAAAGCGGTAATCGACTTATGAGAAGGAGGAATAAAGAAAGAAGGAGAAAGAGATGCATTCCTTGGTGCAAAAGCTGCACAAGGTTCCTCGGTACGGCATGAATATTGCGAAGGAGGTCCGGTATTTTGAGTCGGCGTGACGGGCGTTGATGGAGCTCCATGGAAAAAGAAACACGCTCGGTTTCTCCTCATGTGGTTCCTACCGCAAGAACTCGAGTGAGTCTCTTTTTCAACGTGTCTCGCCTCGGCTCCTCCCTTTACGCTTTACCTTTGCGTACTACCGAACCTTAACACCGGCAAATATCCTTCGCCGCTTTTCTCTTTCTCTCTCCGTTTATATATATATATATATATATATATATATATATATATATATATATATATATATATATATATATACACACACATATATATATATATATATATATATATATATATATATATATATATTCTCGTAATGTTCGTCGCTTCGTTTCTTATTCGCTTTTTGCCCTTACCCTCACCCTTTCCCTCCAGTCTCCTTGTCCAGTCTCTCGCGCAACGCTCTTCAGCTACGAGACTCGAATGCACGCGTTTCGTGTACACGCACTTCACTTCTGCCACACGCATATAATGGACACACGGATTAAAAATGATGATCGGGTCCCTACGTGCACACCTGTACGAAGCTTCGTCGAAGAGATGGTGGTAGAGCAACCATCTCGGCAGTAGCTCGCGTGAGTAGCCCATGTCCATCAGGCGCCATACCCACCGCGACTGCCCTGGCATCGCCGCTAAAACAAAACATAATTATTTCACATGATTAGTCGACCCAAGGAATAACCTAGCCAACTTTGAACCTGGCACTATAACGCTCCGTTATTCTTCTTGTGTTCTCTTTTCTTTTCTCCTTTGGTACTCTTTGCTCTGCTGCCCTTCGTCCATGCCTCCCTCTGCATCTCCATGCTCATTCTACTCTGAATCTGTTTTACTCTTTCCCATTCACTACAGACTAACACGGTCGCGCCACTTGAAGAAGGGACATGGAGCCGAACTCATATCCCGAGTAAAAATGATTGTATATACTTAGATACAATTATATAAAAATGATATACAATCATATATATTTATATATAGGTTTATATATAATTGTATATAATACTATACATTCGTATATATAATCCGATATAAATGTACTTTCATCAAATTTGATTTGATAAAATTATATATCGTTCTGTATATAATGATATATGGAGATACTTTTTTGATATGGAGTTTATATAATTAGATATAATATCATATGCAGTTATATATAATTCAATATAGTGTTGTATATAATTATATATATACGTGAAACTTCTATTTAGGGTTTGTGTAATTAGATAAAATATTATATACAGTTATATATAATTCAATATAGTGTTGTATATAATTGTATATATACGTGATAATTTTATTTACGGTATATAAAATTGTATATGACTGTATATGACCCGAGTAAAAATGATTGTATATACTTAGATACAATTATATAAAAATGATATACAATTATATATATTTATATAGGTTTATATATAATTGTATATGATTCTATACATTCGTATATATAATCCGATATAAATGTACCCGGGTAAAAATGAATATATATAATAATATAAAATTTTATATTAATTGATCATATACAATTGTATACAAAAATTGGCCCGATAGAATTGTATATATTTGTATATAAACGTATACAATTGTATATATTTGTATATCAACGTATACAATTGTATACGTTTATATACAAATATAAAAAATTCTATCGGGCCAATTTTTGTATACAATTGTATATGATCAATTAATATACAATTACATATGATTATATACTACTGTGTCCAAAAAATAAGGTGACATTTGAATTTAAACTGCGCGCGTCGAAGGATTTGGAGAATTATTTTTTTTTAGGTTGGTAGTACTGTCAGTGACATCTATGTCAAATTTACATGTCAAAATATTCATTAGTGTTTGAGATACGCGTCGTTTTGTGAGCTGCTAAAAGTGAGTTTTTCGTTTTTTGCGATGTCGAAATTTGTTGAGCAAAGAATTTGCATTAAATTTTGTTTGCGGAATCAATTTTCTGCTGCGGATACGTTTCGTCAAAAACTCAACCCATATCGTTCCGCAACCACCGTATTCACCTGATCTGGCGCCGTGCGACTTCTGGCTGTTCAGCAAGCTCAAAAGATCGCTCCGGGGACACCGTTTTGATACGATAGAGGAGATTCAAGCCGCAGCGAAGACGGAACTGAAGGCCATCCCGGAAAGTGACTACAATCAATGTTTCGAAGATTGCAAAATCCGTTGGCATAAGTGCATTGCATCGGGAGGGGATTACTTTGAAGGGGATGAAATTGATTTGGAAAAATAAATAAAGAATTTTCGAAATAAATACAATGTCACCTTATTTTTTGGACACAGTAGTATATTTATTTTTACTTGGGTATACGCATTGGCAATTCATGACATTTTTTTTACTCGGTCCATTCAGACGCGAATGTTGTATGGAAAATGCAATCTCAATTTTCCGGTACGAAAATTACATGCACGAACGGTGCATGTAATTGAAATTAGTATTTTCTCTTTCTCTAAACAATCCACAGGTCACTTCCTAATACGAGGCTCTTCTTGCTGGGTCTTACGGGTCGTCGTTTTCTTTTCGAAATGCTTTGTAAGGCTAGAAATGTTACGCAAACATTGCGTGGACGATATACCCTTTGAAAAAAGTAATGTCGAAGAAATAACATAATTATTCGTAAATTTATATAACTCGTAACATAATTGTGAGAAATGTAGAAAATAATTTAAGTTTTTCAATAATATTTAAAATTTTGCAGGATTTTCCGCGATTATTGAGCTACTGATTATCTTTGTTATGAATAACTTCTTCACGAATCGAGTTTGAAGAGTGTCCGTGCTCATGATCGTCGAATGTGTCGCGAAGTTTGCGGAGAACAACGAGCACCCAATGGGAAAGTCCGTACGTGTCTTTTCTTTCCGATAAGATGAGAACTAGCCAATATCCTGAAGTTGAAAAGTGCAACGACTGTGGCTACTGCGTCATTTTTCGAGCATTGATAATCGCACATTAGCCAACAGTTGAGCCAAGAGCAAGTGAATCCACGGGACTTGGAATTCAATGGAGGCTTCGGATTTGGGAAATCGAGTTAAGAGAATGTATAGGAATAGAAAGGTTACGCGCGTACACGAGAGGCAGGATCTACCTCAGAATGTGGGGATGTAGAGAACAGGATGGAAAGAGGAAGACAGACACCGGTGGCAAGGAAGTGAGATAGAGGCTGGAGTACGAGGGACGGTGATTCGGTATAGCATAACTTCAGGTATATCTAGTGCCAGTAAATTATACGCAAAGTGTACGAGAGAAGGGCCCCACCACCCCTACGGTCCTTGCCACCACTGTGGCCGCCGTCGGTACCCCCTTGCTGCACCCCTTTCCCTTCCTCTTATACTCCTCTCTTCCTGACTACCCACACCGCAGGGGCCGCGCCTGCCTCACGTACATCATTATGATTGATCGCTTCACCTTACTTTGTAATTAAAACTAGTTGCCATTGTGCCCAGCCCGCTATCCGTGTGCTCGTTCGTTCCCCGAGAGTTGAGCTGCCTCTGCTGCTTCTGCTCCTGCCAGCTCAGACCCGATGCTCCACACTCGCTTCTCTCGTCCCGTGTCCACGCTCGCGTCCTCCACTTTCGTATACCCACCCAGATCCCCCATGTACGAAACTACGTAACGCGTACACTCGTTCGCCCCTTACACCTATTTCCATCACTTATATGCATCGCTGTTATTGAGCCGGTGTAGCACTATTTTCCTATTGTAACACTCATTTGGCTGCATATCGTTATTTTGCACACGGAAGCACGAAATATCCGCGGTGGTTTCATCTCCGTGCAGTTTTGCTTTTCGGTATGATATAACAAGATTCGGATCTGTGTCGTGGCGAGTCCGAGGGTGACTAATAAACGTTCACGAGAGGTGAGGTCCGGAGGGTCCATAATCAGCGATGAAAACCCAAAAAGGTTAGTTAACGTTTGTTCGGGCTATGAATGATGATACATTGAAAAAAGTTGGTCGATCAATTGATCAAGTTCGAAAGTTCGAACGCCTGAAATTAAGCGATTTAATCATTATTTCGGACGATACTGGGTTCTCTCAATTACCATTCATTGGGTGTAAGTTAATGTTTCGCAATTATGTTAGGAGCGGAAGAATGACGCGTGATGTCCATGGCCATTTAATCATTCCCTTGGAGTGAGGAAGCCAAGGTTATTTTCCCATGATCTGTCAGTCAACAATACATGCCACCTTGTACGGTAAGCCATCACTGGAACTAGTCATTTTAAGGGAGACTTTGTCCTTGGAGTGCCATATTGCAGGTGTTTACATTTTATTTTTTTTAAAGGAAACGATTAATGCTTTTTGAGTGCGGTTTTTTTCTTGCTTTTATTCATGATATACAGAACGTTAAAAAAATTTTTTTTTTTGAAAAAAAAACCAAAATGGCGGCCGTTGCAGCGCCGCGAAAACAGGTCCTCAAATCGCGGGAAGTAAACGGCTGACATCACTGCCCCCTTTTTGTTGATCTGAAACACAAATTCAAAGCATATTATCAATCGGTGACCCTTTGGTCATGGAATGACGGATGGATTTTTCGTTTAGTACAAATTTCGGAAAAAGGCGGCAATTTAAAAAAAATCGAATTTTCGCTCTTTTTTCGCATAAAAAGATAAAGAATACGAGGGTGGGGTGAAAAGTTTCCGGCCTGACCAAGAGATGGTGCCGCTAGGTCTAGTTTTGGAGCGGCGTTCTACAGTACCATTCCTACCGAGCTTGTATGTACAGTTTCAGCCCAATCGCTACGTTAGTTTGCGTTTGAGAGCACATTGCGCGAGACGCTTCCGTTGTTTTCGTAAAAATGGAAAAATTGGAAAAACGTGCTGTCATCAAATACTTCCACTTGAAAGGTTTTACACCAAAACAAATAAAAGAAGTGATGGATTCAGCACTAGGAGACTCCTCCCCATCATATTGAACTATTAAGCAGTGGGTTTCTGAATTTAAAATAGGTCGTGTGAGCACCTCTGACGAGCCTCGCTCAGGACGGCCCGTTGAAGTCACAACTTCAGAGATGATTGAAAAAATCCATAAAATAGTGTTGGAAGACCGCAGGTTGAAAGTGCATGACATAGCTGAGACCTGTAGGATGTCAGCTGAACGTGTGCGAAATATTTTGCACAACCATTTGAACATGGAAAAGCTGTGTGGAAGGTGGGTGCCGCGTTTGCTAACGCTCGACCAAAAACTGCTTCGAAAAACCATTTCTACCGACAATTTGGCGCTGTATAGGCGTAATCCAAACGAATTTTTGCGTTGATTCATAACTGTTGATGAGACATGGGTCCACCACTACACTCCTGAAAATAAAGAACAGTCAAAACAGTGGGTTGGAAAAGGGGAACCAACCCCAAACAAGGCAAAAACAATTTTATCGGCAAACAAGGTTATGGCTACTGTTTTTTGGGATGCGAGAGGAATGATATACATTGGTTACTTTGAAAAGGGTAAGACTATCACTGGTCAATACTACGCAGAGTTATTGCAACGTTTGAAGCACGAGGTGCAAATTAAACGACCTCATTTGGCGAAGAAAAAAGTTTTGTTTCATCACGATAACGCACCAGCGCATTCGTCGATTGTTGCCATGTCCAAAATCCACGAATTGAAGTTTGAATTGATGCCGCATTCTTCCTACTCTCCAGACTTAGCCCCCAGCGACTATTACCTGTTTCCTAACCTCAAACAATGGCTTGGCGGAAAAAGATTTAAGAGCAACGAAGAAGTTGTCGAAGCTTTAAATCAGTATTTTGAGGAGCTTGACGAATCTACGTTTAAAACTGGTATAACTAAATTAGAACACCGTTATGAGAAATGTATCAGTGTTGATGGAGATTATGTTGAAAAATAAAACAAAAAAAATTTTTAAACATCGTTTTTCTTGGTCAGGCCGGAAACTTTTCACCCCACCCTCGTAAATGCAAAAATGTATCTATCGAAAAAACCATCCGACATTCCGCGAAGACATATTTTCTGAGTATATTCTCCAAATTTCAGGTCGATATGTTAATTACAGCGGTCAGGAGAATGTCAGCCATTTTTAAAAACGTGTTTTCGAGAAAAATGCGTTTTGTAATGTGTTTACACAAATGTGTTTATAATTACCGCTAATCGGCAATGCCTGGTCCATAGAGACATCCCTCCTCTTCTTCTAGGTGCTCATGTTGAGCCGCCAACATCTCCCGCTGGGCACAAAGGACAAAGTTTCCCTTAAAGAAAACTCAATAATAGTCTATAAACGATGAGCATGAGCAAATTTCCAGAATTGGCAAGCTTCGCCAACAACCCAACGTGAAAACACGAGTGATGTAAAGTCAGGAAATTGAAATGTAGTCAGTCCAGGAGAAGACCCATTCACGGTGAAACTCGAGGATGGCGAATCTTGATTGAATCACGTTTAGACTTATCCGTAGAGATGCTCACAGATTCTTCGTAAGCATAAATAAAATAATATAAGGTTCATCTTATGCATGAGAGTTGAGTTTGGATGGTCGAATTTCATTGAATCAATAAAGCAAAGCGTATTCGCTATTGCCAATGGAGTATATATAGGTGTTTGTACACGCGACCCTTTCAGCAGCAAGGATTTCTTTAGCCTCTCGTTTCGTGCCTCTTGCTTTTTCGTACAACTCCCGCCCCGCTATTTTCGACACTTCGAAGCGACCCCGTCGTTGGAGCCTCAGCTCTCTCTCGGGCACCCGTTTCATCGCGGGGCTACCCAATCCAGCGAGCGGGCACCCTTGGCTCTTTTCCCGAGCGCCATGCGTCATAGTTATCTATGCTTTTTGCACGGAGACTGATTTAGAGCCGTCTAAGGACCGTGGCCCTACGAAAATTAAATAATTGCTAATTTATGGCGTGGATCGTCGTCGCTCGATGGAGCCAGGACGACGTGCTACTCGCTGCTACTGCTTCCACTTCTACCTACTGGGCTCATAGGAAGCTATTTCATGTTTGCAACACACCCTTCTTAGCCCTCTTCCCCTTCCATCTTCTCATCCAGCCTCCTCGCCAATGCACCCCACATCCACGGGCCTCGACGCACCCCCCCGGGCCTGTGTACGCGAACAAGAGATAACGCGTTCTTGCGACTTGCGGCAGCGTTCACGACAAGCCCAGTGATTTACGCACACCAAGCTGAATCAACTTTTCGATCATTCGGACTCATCTTTACGGCCAACAACCCTCTTCACACGCTGCGGGGAAAGAGAAGCCCCTTGCTCTTTGCCATCTTCTCCGGCTCTTTCTTCGATCACGAGAACTTTGGAGATGTTTTTGTACTTGAGAATCTTCGCAGCTTGAACTCCACTAGCGAAATACGACGTTCGTTAAAGGAGCGAGACGCATGAAGCTTTACAGTTGGCGTCTTGTGTACATGATTCGCATCGAGGGGTGCGAATTTCGCGACGGAGGGGAGGGGCTTGAATACACTCGATAAGTTCGTTATTAGAGCGGGAATTCTTCTGTGCAGTTTAAAGGTCTTATTTTAACTGTGACGTTGGTGATTCTCCGAGGGAAGAAATATGCGTGATTGGATGCACCTTCGGCGTTAATGGTTCTGGATGTAAAGAAAAATGAAACATTGATTATGATACTGAATTATCGGGAACAGTGACCAGTTTGTAACTAGGTTATGCAATGGATATTTCTTTTAAAATCTTCCAAGCATGTGACATAGAATTGTGGTCATTTGTCACATTAGTGTATTCATGCTGATCCATTATGGTAATGAGAATAGCGAACTTTTGCACTTGCAAACATGTATGTGTTGCACTGTAATGTCAAAAATATAAAAACTCATGTCACCTTAGCTTTATAGTCCCAGATACCAGGTCTTGATATAATATTGTGAACATCGATGTTAAAGGCGTAGGGCGGGGATAGGGGGGTAAGAGTTGAAAGAGCGTGGATTTAATGTATGCACGGGTTACATAGCGTGGGGGAACTCCAGACAGCCAAGATGAACCGATTATACCATATGAATTATATCTATGTGAATTATACCTGTGTACCGAATGAATTATAACTACGCAAGGAGCCTAGCTTGGGAATATTTTCTTTCCACGATGAATGAGACAAGAGTAATGAGCAGATTCCAAGATGCTTATCTTTTTGATTTTTCTTCGTTGTTATTTTTTTTCCTTCCAGCAGTAACAATGAAACGTCGTTTATTTGGGATGATGGAAAAATTAATATCTCAGTTACAAGCCGTGGAAATTAACGGCGAATAAATATAGTTATAAAAAGCTACGGATACGGTTATTTAACGCTGTGATAAACGGTTAATCATATTTTATTTTATTGCTGCGTTTCAAGAAGGAACTGGCACGTATCATGCTCAGAGATATGGAATGATGTATGAATAGCACTGAAGCACACTATTTAACATACAGTACAGTGCACCGCCGGAAGTATGAGACAACGAACGATTGTTGATTAAATCTCGAGTCTAGGGCAGGATAAGGCGGTGAGGGGAGACAATTTCGATACCTGCTGTCTGGCCAAGGCTATCCCGCTCTCTGTCCACATTCTACTTTCTTTTGGGGGAGAAAAGCCAATGAGCCACGCGTCAGTGTCTGTCTTATTTATAGACAAGCAGCTCGTGATCGTATCCGTTTGGTTTTCACGACGTTGAACATTTCTGGTGTTCACCGGAAACGTCTAAAAAGTCTTGTCATCCGTCGCATTCGCTTGATGTACTGCTTACATTTTAATTGGGAGCATTCGTTACTGCAGGAAGTCACGAGGGGTTTAGGAGGATTTTGGATTACAGGCTGTTATTTGTAGTAAATCGTCACTTGCACGGAATTTGTGGAATTGACATCACCAATTAACTTCGATGTTAATTGCTATGCGGAAGGCTAGGTAACCATAAAAAACCACTTACTCCGACGTACTTTTATTTCCTCAATCTGCCGCGAGAGGGAGGAGAACAAACATTAGCAAAACCTCTATAATTCTTATTTACCATCACTTCACTTCACTATTCTATAGGGTGTCTTAAAATGAACTGAAATTTTTATTTATTCGTAAAACGTATTATTTATTTGAAAATTAAGACTGTTTTGGTTGTAATATAAGGTACAACCATGGAGGTTATGTGTCGAATACAATGCCCGATAAACAGCCGTCCCGTGGCTGTTTGCAAACGTTCACTGTTTTCATGAAATTTTCAATAACATTTGGGCCTTATTCTTCTTTGAGAAGAATAGAGATAGCAATAAGCGTCAAGTTCGTCGCAAAACGTCACATCATCGCGTTGCTTCGGCAGCGATTTTAGTTTCGCTAAAGTTATCGCTTGGAGGAACAACTTCCCCACGGCACTTTGAACCCCGGCCTCCCCTGCTCTATGTTCGCAACAACAAAAAATGGCGCGCAGTTCAAAATATCACATCATTTTGAGACATCCTTTGTATTTGATTTTTTTCGTTAACTATGCCAAACCAAATTATAAGCTATTTATGTCCAACGCAAGTTCTTACGTGAAAACAAAAATAAGTGCGTGAAATAATGTAGGTACTAATACCACTTGTGAATACTTATTTTGATATATTTCTTAGTAAGAATTTTTTGGTTGCATAATAAACTTCAATATAAAATAAGCGTTTAAGAAAAGAACGTTTTTTAGTTAAATTATTCAACGCATTGCTAAAGTAACTTAACAAGGACCCTTCTTTTCGCATTTTCTGAAACAAGAACCATCGTTTTTATAAAGTTGTTTAAGGGACAGAATAATCTTACTAACCGAAAAAAGTTACGACGACAAAAGGGACTTTTAAGGATAACATATATGTATATATATATATATATATATATATATATATATATATATATATATGTATATGTATATGTATATGTATATGTATATGTATATGTATATATGTGTGTGTGTGTGTGTGTGTGTGTGTGTGTGTGTGTGTGTGTGTGTGTGTGTGTGTGTGTGTGTGTGTGTGTGTGTGTGTGTGTGTGTGTGTGTGTATATATATATATATATATATAGGGTAAGAGCACCAGTATGCGACCCCTAGCCAATAGTCAGCCGGTTCTATACTCTAACATTGGCTCAAAATATATATAGATTTAATTTAAGGGGCCAGTCCACTTTGGAGCCACGAAAAAGGCTTTTTTTGTTGAGGATTTTACAAAAGATATGAATATAAAAGTTATTGGGCTTGAGAAATAAAGTCTGCAAATACATTTTTTTTTTAATTTAATTCATATTTATTTATTTTTAAGTACAAAAACTATAGTTTAACCTCAAAAATATGTGGGCTAGGTAGCTCCATCACAACTCGGCAACGGCTTGTCTGAGACAAAAAAAAATCAAAGTCCGTTATATTCAGTATGACACCAGCGACAAAATGATCCTCGGATATAAAGTTTTATCAAAAAATCAAAAAAATGTCAGATGAAAAAAGAAAAAAACGCGTTTTTTCGCATTTTTTTCGCAAAAAAGAGTAAAAATGTTAATACCATCGAGAGTCATCTTGTTGCGAATGATGTTTACGGTATGTGGTTCAAAATTCAAGAGAATCGGTTTATTAGTTTTAGAGATACGATGAAGCTAGATTTTGTGTATACTATGAAGAACTCTTATCTTAACTCAATCGGCAATTCCTGCACCGTATAAAATCCCTTCTGATTGCTCATCATCGTCGATTTCTTCAAGTCTTGCTTGCTTTCGATTTTTTGAAATTTTCAAAGTGGACTGGCCCCTTAAGGAGTAAGGCCACTGTAACGGCCCAAAAAAAAGGTTTTTTCACTAATTTTTTGCTCCCGAAATTGAAGGTATTTGAAAAAAAAACTTTTAATGGTGTTATCGGGCATACATTAAACTTTATTATAAAATTTTTTTACAGTAAAAAAAAAACAAAATGGCGGTTCCACAGCTATCTTCCCGGGACATGTTTTGCTTCCAGGGCTCCGCGGCACGCAGCACCACTGGTGCACTTTTGAATCTAGAACAAAAAAAAAAACCATTAATCTAGAGGGCTATAGCTAGAGAATGTCGATCGGATTTTAAAAAGTATCAATTTTTGTGGATTTGGCGTGCGTTTGAAAAAAAAAATGATTTTTGACGAAAAAACGGCAAGTTTTTTGTTAATAAAAAATCAATAAATAAAGTTCTTGAAAATTCCGATCGACATTCTCAAGATAATGTAAATGTTCACATCTGGTTAAAATTTCAAGTAAAAAAAATGAAAATTGTTCGAGTTATGCTGCGTGCCATTTTGAAAAACCATGTTTCGAGAAAAACGCGTTTAAAGTTTTGCGAATAGTTTTTTATTGGAAAAAATTAAAAAAAGAAGTTAAAAGGATTTAAACTATTTTTAAACTAGAGGGTTTAAACTATTTTTTAAGCCAATAAAAAAAAAATCGATTTTTCAAAAAATTTACAGTGGCCTTACTCCTTAAGATGAAGTGGCCGAGTACTGGTCCGGGGCTGGGTACTGGTGCTTTTAGTGCTTTTACTCTATAACTTACTTATATATCGTCCATCGCTGTGGGGCCAAACGAAATGTTAAATCATTCGTCCAATCTAATTAGTCCACAAATAAGTGCAAATTGAAATCATATCTCCGACAAACAAACTCACCGCTGGAAAGATCACTCAAATTGTAACACTAAATTGCAAATTGTATTCTATTTTGATATATTTTCTCCACCAATGTTCATCTACTTTGGAAATAAGGGATAGAAGCGTATCCGTGATATTTAGGCGAGCGGAGTTTTTGGAGCGTGAGCGAAGACATTGTTGATGCCTGCGGGGATGAGCATCATCAAGATCAACGATCTCTTTACAGTCCCGGTAAGTCGAGATATCCAGGATTCGAATAAATCTCGGTCAGAATTGTAAGTCGCGGTCGGTCGTTGGATAATATAAAATACGTCGGTGAGTCCAAAGTACGCGAACCGTGGGCTCTCTCATTCCATTCACGTGGTTGTATGCGTCGTTGACGATGTGTGACGACGAGAGACTCCCGTCCTTGCACATGGTATGAGTAAGGGGCCCGTGTACGTACGAATATGCTTCTCGCGTGCGTGCCTCAAAAGTGAATGTATCGGAGAACGCGTTCGGAACGTTAGAGTGCCGGGCCAACAACGGTATGCAAATTAATGGTGACGCGGTTTAATTCGGCAATAAATAGGGGTGACCCTTGCGGCGGCCATCGGGCCATCACTCACCACTCTCCTTTTTGTCCTTTACCTGGCCAGCTTCAGATTTATTTGATACGTTTCGACAATATTTATAGGTCAGGTTCGCCCAAAACGAAAAAGCGCATGTGTGTCTCTGTGTGGGCTTTTGGAAATTCGCTGACGATGTCGAAAGAGCAGCATGCTTCGAAGGAAGGACTTTTAGAGCCACACGCGGCGAGGATCCAGTCCAATAGTCGGAGCATCTTGGTCCTATTCCCACTCTAATCCCACAAAGAACTTCCTACGTCGTTAACCCAAGCTGCGAAATTGCCACGAACACTTGTGTGTACCGCTTTATCGGCTGTGTTGTTAGGATAACGTTGAGAATATTGTGAACAATAAGGTGTCGTTTATCATGTCTCGAGGGGACGAGTACACCTGCACTGAAAAAAAAATTCAGTTGGTTTAACAAAATGTATCTTTAAATACGTTCAACTTGATTTTTGATTGGCATAACAAACATTTTGTTAATCTTGATTTTTGATTGGCATAACAAACATTTTGTTAATCTAACGATAGTTTTAGTGGTGTGAACTGTAGCTTATTTAGCTACAGTTCACACCACTAAAACTATCGTTAGATTAACAAAATGTTTGTTATGCCAATCAAAAATCAAGTTAAACGTATTTAAAGATACATTTTGTTAAACCAACTGAATGTTTTTTCCAGTGTGGTAGGGTCGACAAAAATTATTTCCGAAATTTTTGTGGGAAACTGTTGGAAGTATTATCAGATTGTCATCTTTCATAGTTGAGTATATACGTTTGACTAAATTTACACAATTTGTGTTTCGATGAAAATAAAGTGTCAAGCGGCGGAGACATGCAGCCACGAGGAAGCAGCTCATCAACAGTCTCCAAACTGGTACCAGGTGAACCCACGCTAAAAATAAAATGTATTTAAGAAAAAAAAGAAAGCGAAATATTATAATAAACATGGATATTCTCGGCGCATCATGGTTGATTAAGAAAATATCGATATTAAACGAAATAGGGGATGTTCGAATTTAAAGTAACCTTTTTAAGGGAAACTTTGTCCTTGGAGTGCCATATTTCCGGTGTTTACATTTTTTTTTTTTTTTAAAGGAACGAGTAAAGCTTCTTGAGTGCGGTTTTTTTCCTGTTTTTATTCATGATATACAGAACGTTAAAAAATTATTTCTTTGAAAAAAAAAAAAAAAAAAACGCGAAAACAGGTCCTCAAATCGCGGGAGGTAAACGGCTGACATCACTGCCCCCTCCTTGTTGATCTGAAACACAAATTCAAAGCATATTATCAATCTGTGACCCTTTGGTCATGGAATGACGGATGGGTTTTTCGTTTAGTACAAATTTCGGAAAATGGCGGCAATTTAAAAAAAAATCGAATTTTCGCGTTTTTTTCCGCATAAAAAGATAAATAATAAATGCAAAAATGTATCTATCGAAAAAACGATTCGTTATTCCGTGAAGACATATTTTCTGAGTACGCTCTCCAAATTTCAGGTCGATATGTTAATTACAGCGGTCGGGAGAATGTCAGCCATTTTTAAAAACGTTTTTTCGAGAAAAACGCGTTTAAAGTTTTGTAATGTGTTTGCACAAATGTGTTTATAATTACCGCTAATCGGCAAAGCCTGGTCCATAGAGGCATCCCACCTCTTCTTCTAGCTGCTCAATGAAAAAAAAATGATTTTTTGAAAATATCAAGGACCAAGTCTCCCTTAAAAGCAATATAGGGTCCTTTGTTACCCCAAGAAATTAGGAATCGTAGAAAACCGGTAATATTGATAAATTAGGTTCTAGAGAAACGTGTTTAAATGTCTTTTGGAAACATCAAATTTGCCTAACTCGTAAAAAATAATCGATAACTAGATCCATTAAGTATGAATATTTGCGGCGATCGACGTGCCGAATTATTTTTCGTGGTCCATTTTGGCGATGTTTACCGGGTTGGACGGGTAAGTCAATGCCATGAATAGAAATAATCAATCATGCAGCGCAATAAGATAGCGTACTTTGGTAGGGACAATTATAAACATAGGACGTAATTGATTAATTTTAAAAGACTGTTATTCCATATATAATCCGTGCCCATGATTAAATCCTGCTACAATAACCTGATAGTTATATGTATATTATTGCAAGTCTTTGGCAAGAGAAGGTATCCGGTTTATAAGGCTCACGTATCTCGTGAGTCCGTTTATAAGATATCGTTTGTACATTCACTCAGCACTCGAATGTGCAATTAGCCTCGGCACTGTGCAATAGCAATGAGTCACCAGTCATCAGTAGTACACTACCGGGTGAAAGCACTTTACCGCCGATAACCTCCGGATTTTCATACTTTCGATCAATAAATTGGAACTTTAGTCAATTACGGTTTTGACACGGAAAATAAATCGACTTGGATAGTTTTGAGAGTTCCACAAGTTTATTAATTCTCGTGCAACGTGTCTTCACATAATTTTGATGCAACAAAACATTTTTTAAGTCAACTTGCAGTCGAGATTCTGCAGGGTCTCTAGAAATAATGGTCACACTCTATCGGTTATTTTTTCTTCCATAACATTTCGATAAATTTTTTTTTAATTGCAAAAATTGTAACTATTAAGGCAGTAGTCTGCTTTACAGGCTTCAAAAAGTCGATTCCGCCAAAAAGAGTTTTTTGAAGAAGAGGAAGGATTATTGTATAGCCCGGGGATAGCTGATTAACATCTAATTAGTGTAAGTATCCAAAAACTTATTTTTTTTTGGACCGAAAACTTTAAAGCTCGTTTTCTCGAGTTTTCATTTTCACAAGTTTTAGAAAACGGTGCCGGCGATAGCAAAAACAATATATGTCCGATCGAACAAAAACAAAGTGATCTAGCTTCAGTATTAAATTACCTTCTATTTGAACTAAAAAAGTTGAACAAAAGTACTATTTAAATTACTTGTTTTGCAACTTAAAGTGAATTTATTTTTTTTCAAAAAAGTGAATTTTTTTTTCAAACTTCGAAAAAATTTGGAATTTCATCATTTCTTCGGTATTTTTTTAGTTCATATAGAAAAGGAACTTATAAAAACTAAACAAAAATTTGGTTCGACTGTTTCAGATGCATCGCACGACCTCCATCACCGGCACCGATTCACAAGTGCAGACTCCAGGCGCCCCAGAAAAATCGTTACAACTTTGAAAAATTTCAATATTTTTTAATAATAAAAATTGTTTTTTAAAGCTTGAATATAATACACTGTCGTCTCAAAATTTCGTTTACCGCAATCATTTCCTTCCCTTTAAAAAAAATTGCTGAAAAAACGCTTTTTTTCGGCTTCTAAAGCAGACTACTGCCTTAATATCAGTTCCCGGCTCAGAAATAGTCGTTAACAATATTATTAATTGGAAATTGCCCACTAACAATTAACTCTTACGTGAAATTGTATTCGCAAAAGGTTGGCATCCTGTCAAAAACACATATATTAATCCCCATTCTTGCAGCTAAGGAACTCTTAACTTAACTTAACTCAAAAGGATCAAGATAAATGGCAAGTTTAATTTTTTGAAAGCAGACATTTAAATCTGGTTGGTCAAGGTTGGTTTTGAATATTCTTTGGCCTCCACGTTGAGTATAAGCAGTAGACTTGACCCAATAAAAATTGATACCCGAAACAGATAAATCATGTGCGCAATTGTTCATCCTCAATGAAACCAGATATTACATCTTCATGGACATAAAGGAGTTCAAAATAAAACAAAACAAAAAAACTATCACGGAGTACCAGAGAACTTTGGAGCAACATATCCTGTTTTTACTTTTCTCGAGTCCTATGTCATAGATGATCATTTGCAGCCAATGTCGATGACCGATTTGCAACCATTTGTAACCAACGTCGATGACCATTTGCAACCAACGTCGATGACCAATTCCCGAGTCTGCTAATCCGCATTTGGCACGGGCGAGGGGAATCACATTTGTGAAAGCGACGAGTAGGTACACAAGGGCACGATGATGGGATGGGGAAGGGGAAGCCAAAAGAAAAAGAAAGGTACACAAAATTTATCGTTAAAAAGAAAAGGAGGGTGCTTCGCATATAAATCTTAGACACTATAATGGGATCTGTCTATTATTAAAGAATGAGTGATTTAAGGAGGGGTGGAGCTCTCTCCCTCGTCGTATTCTTCGGCAGCTTTCTCTCTTTCTCACTCTGCTTGTTTCGGTCTTTTTCACTCTGTTTCATCATGGAATAGTGAATCTGCGTTGGGGTACGTGAATTTGATCAGCCATTCGTGCTCTTTCTCGCCTTCCCCCTTTTCCTACTCTTCTAACCTTTGCTTTAGGCTCGTTGGACTTGATTTTCGAAACTCGCGCAGATACTGTTACAAAGTGATATACGATTAGTGCGCAAGTCCGTGTAGCGATTAAGTGTTGAACAAGTTCGACTGACCTGCTCGCATGCGAGATAGATCGATGTGTTGACGTTCGGAGATCTTATGTGGCGAACACACTGACGCTGTCGAGGCGCATTTGGTACATTCTTGCACATAGATTAATAGAGAAAAAAAATAGTCAATCAGCAACAGTGACCCGATTTGACTTCTCGTGGTAACTGCTTATCGTTTTTGCTAAGACGCGCCGCTTCATGCGTAAGGGCATAAAAAACTCAAAAACTGTCGCATCCCAAAAAGTAAAGGCGTTTCAGGTTCCTCGGAAAATTTCTTACAAATACCATTTTAAAAAATGTAATTAATTATTAAAAAAAAATACGGTGTTCGATCATTGGGACATAGAAAATGCAGTGTGTCCCAATTATTGAACACTCGAATTCTCCAAGATGGCGTCATTAAACCCATCAAAACATCGAGACAGTTGACGTGTGACAGATCATGTGAATCGGATTTATTCAAACAAAAACTGTAAGTTCCTGAATAAACGTACCTTTATTCTTTTAATAATAACTCTAAGATCGTCAAATATATTTTTTATTTGTATTTTCGTGCAATAAACATAAAAAGAAAAGTAAAAAGAGAAAATAACCTAAATGTAACCTAAAAATACGAATGTACTGTTCAATATTGTTTGCTCTCCGATATTTCAGGGAGCCAAGCTGCGACAAAATCAAACAAAAACAGAACATATAAACGAGGAAGCTGAAAATAAAAATAAAATAAAGTTCGAGTTGAAAAGCAAAAATAAACCAAATGCGAATGAACCAAAAACCTGTGAAAAGAGACTAAATATATATATTTTTATTTTTATATAATGCATAAAAGATTATTTAAGTGTTTGATTTTGCTTTTATTTCTTAATATTGTACCAAAAATTAATATTTTCAGAACGGAAAAAGAATTCTCGAGAGTGTTCAATAACTGGGACATGCCTGTTCAATATTAGGGAGATAGGCATGTCTAGTGTTCAATAATTGGGACATTTGGATGTTTCACATTGTTATTCTGTTTTTTTTACTTGAAATCATTGAGAAATAATTTAAAGGGTGATTTTTCGAAAGTAAAAATATCAAATTATCATTTGAACATGAAAGTGATGGTTTTTTCTTGTTTTTATATTTTTATCTGACCGAATTCAATTGCCCAGATCCTTAGCTGTTCAATAATTGGGACATTTACCTTAGGGATCGCATACAAAAATACCCATATTCAATTGCAATTATCTCGTGATTTTTGGGGCATCAGTCCATGAAGGTCATATCTACACCATACTTAGATTTCAGCCAATTCCTAAGACTTGACCAAAACTACAGAACTACCTTAAACGAGTTAGACGACATTGCAACGTTACCCTCCATAATTCGGGTGTATCATCAGCTTTCAAAATATTTTTTTGCAGCATCTACGTACACGACATTCTCAGATGAATTTATTCATGAATCTTTTCTATCCATTATTTAGGAAGTTAATGAAATAAAATGTCGACAATAAATAAAAGTCAATGTTATCGTTTTGTGCCGTTGTGCAAAAATACCACCAAAAGTGTACTAGCTAACGCGTTTTTTTGTGTGCCAAAGAGCGAAAGAAAATGTTCTTCGTCTTCGGTAATTTGCAGTGTCACATTATATTCCTTACTGCATAGGTACTCTATGCTCGAAACATATCGTACACTTTATAGTGCATATCGATTCGTCTCACTCCAAACAAACGCAATCGATGGCTTGGTCACCATAGTTTTCACTTGATGATCTGACAAACGTTGAATTCCACCGCATATAAGAAATTAATAACAAATCGTAATTCGATTTCACACATTAGAATTTTCTGGAGATGTTTAGTTAAATCACACGTTTAGATGAACAACAATTATTTCATATACTTACATGTCGAACGTGATTATCTGAATTTCTTCGGCATGAAAAAAGGTGTTTCACAGGCGTTAAAAAATTGCGAAATAGACGATTTTTGGTCAATTTCGAGAATCAGCTTTCATAAAACTTTCCTGTAATTTATTTGTCATTTCGATTCCATTGCGTTTCGTTTACTTTGAACGACAATTGAACACTGTTGAGCACTGCTAGGCATCGCTAGCCGACGCATCATTCTGGGCCCATAAATCATTGAATTTTCAATGCTTATTTCTGGCGTTTTTATCGATGGAATTTCTTTTTTCTTCAATAATAATAATTAATTCTAAAATTCGCGATTATATTTTTTTTTTACGAAAGGACCTAATTGTTGTGTGAAACATGTCTGATGGAATTTCTCGCGATTTACGAGATCGAGGTAGTGGGAGAACAAAATTAACGAAGCAACATACTCTCCCACGTACATATATCGACGTATGTATGGTCGGTAAGTGTGTAATACAGGGTGTGCCACTTTCAACGGAATGGTAAAATATATCAAGAACAATGACGCGGATATAAAAGTTTGTCGAAAAAAGCTGCAAGGCTTCGAGGCGGAAATGCTGACCCGCATAATATATTCGTATCGAGGCATCCGACACTGGGACCGTCACGTGGAGTATCTCAGGTGGCCGCGCTAGTTTTATATCCGACTACAACAGTCCATCATTTTGAAAAATGCGACTATCTTGGAATTTGGAGGTGAAAACTGAAGATGATCGCAAATCTTAAAAAACTAAAAGTGATCTTGATTTCAGCTCGATTATCTGGAAGAATCTTACCATCCCGTGATCTGATTAGAATCTTACCGTCCCAAAAATGGGTCTTCCTGTACATACAGAGAAGAGGGGTGTATATATAAAGATAAATAAGTACCGTTCATAATTGAAGCAGGATACTTAATTTTTTTAAAATTTACTTGAAGAACATTTCAACCAACTTTTCGAGACCGAATCGTTGGTGACAAAGAATTATTTATTTCGATCACTTCGACAGGAGATACTACCAAAATAAACCTCGAATTTCTATCCACCGTTATTTATTGTCGAAGAAATTGTGATGAGTATCTGATGTCGATTAAAATAATTGACGAATAACGAATATCAGAATACTCAGCAATTTTTGCAGCTGTGTTATTTCAAGTGTCCGTAAAAATTCCAGTGCAAATTGGAAATGTTAATCAATAAATACAATAGTGAGAAATAAAAATATAAATATAAGCAGTTAGGCTAATTAGAACTGATTCTTGATTTATTCGTCCGTGCACAAATGGCTTGTCGCTGCCGGAAAGAAAAGTTCCCACATTGTTATTTGCGAATATTAAGGGAGACTTTGTCCCGGATTGAGCAGGCCGAGATGTTAGCGGCTCAACATGAGCAGCTAGAAGAAGAGGAGGGATGCCTCTATGGACCAGGCATTACCGATTAGCGGTAATTATGAACACATTTGTGTAAACACATTACAAAACTTTAAAAGCGTTTTTCTCGAAAACACGTTTTCAAAAATGGCTGACATTCTCCTGACCGCTGTAATTAACATATCGACCTGAAATTTAAAGAGCGTACTCAGAAAATATGTCTTCACGGAATGACGGATCGTTTTTTCGATAGATACATTTTTGCATTTATTATTTATCTTTTTATGCGGAAAAAAACGCGAAAATTCGATTTTTTTTTAAATTGCCGCCATTTTCCGAAATTTGTACTAAACGAAAAACCCATCCGTCATTCCATGACCAAAGGGTCACAGATTGATAATATGCTTTGAATTTGTATCTCAGATCAACAAAGAGGGGGCAGTGATGTCAGCCGTTTACCTCCCGCGATTTGAGGACCTGTTTTCGCGGAGCTGCAACGGCCCCCATTTTGGTTTCTTTTTTCAAAAAACATTTTTTTTAACGTTCTGTATATCATGAATAAAAGCAAGAAAAAACCCGCACTCAAAAAGCTTTACTCGTTTCCTTTAAAAAAAATAAAATGTAAACACCCGAAATATGGCACTCCAAGGACAAAGTCTCCCTTAAGTTTGAAAAAACACATTGCTCAAGTTCTATATTTTTTCGTGACGTTACCCTTGCGGGTCTTTATGTATTAGCCTTCCCAGATAAAACCTTTCCTATCACCCTCTACCCGCAATTCGTTAATATAACCTAATTTGGGTTCCTGCAACAGTCGTCTTAAGGCGTTACCCCCACTTGTAGCGCAAAAAAGGCCTTTTTCATGAATTTTTTTAAAGAAAACTACAAAACTTTTTTAATCGATCAATATACCATCTTAAAGAACACATCTTGAAAAACTTTCAGTAATTTTTTTGAGAAGAGTATGTGGCTTCCGGATGGAGGCCGTGTTGAGGATCAGCGTTGTGCCGACGTTTCGCAAACGTTACAGTCTGCATCATCAGGGCTGAGAGCTCCGATACTGAAGCTCTCGTGTCTCAGGTATTCCTTATATAGTTGCAGTCATCGTTCCGGATAGCTGCACCAGCCAATCAGATGTTTTAATTGATCAGCTGGTCAATTAAAAAACCGGGAGGACGGTGTGCCAAATAGGATTGACGTGATATCCTCCATCTCTGTTTAGATTGTCCGGATGTTTTCGGATTTCCAAGCCTTCTCGGTGTTTCCTGGAAAAATAGCTGTTTGATGGGGCCAGACTTTGGGCTTTGTCGAACTGGATAGCATGACCAGTCTCTATCCAATGTTCGGCCAGCGCTGATTGTGTAATATGGCCATATTTGATACACCGTTGGTGTTCTTTGATCCGTGTACTGATCTTCCTCCCGGTTTCTCCTATGTACACTTTACCGCATGAGCAGGGTATCTTGTATACTCCTGGTGCACTTAATGGTGGTCTTTGGTCTTTTGCACTCGGAATCACTTGTGCTAGTTTCTTCTGAGGTTTGAAGATGACTCGCATGTTATGTTTTCCAAGGACCCTCCCTATGCGATCGGTTATGCCCTGAAGGTATGGAAGGGAAGTTGTTGCGGTTATTTGTCCTTCATTCTCCCCATCAGGTGCTGTAACCGTTTTCGGATCAGCTATTTTTCTTTTTAGATTTTTGATCGTTCTTTCGATGTTGCCTGGCTTGTAGCCATTGTCTCCTAAAGCTTTTCGTAGGTGTTCTAGTTCAACCTCCAAGGAGTCTGGTTCGGAGATCGCTAGAGCTCTGTAGACCAGAGAGCTTATGACCGACTGTTTTTGGGAAGGGTGGTGATGGGACGTAGCATGGAGGTATCTATCCGTATGCGTTGGCTTCCGGTAAACTTTATGGCCCAAAGTGCCATCGCTTTTCCGTTGAACCAGTACATCCAGAAAAGGGATTTGATTTTCCTGTTCTATCTCCATGGTGAATTGAATATTGGGGTGCTGGGAGTTGAGGAAGGTTAAGAAATGATTGAGGTTTTCTTTGCCGTGACTCCAAATGACGAAGGTGTCATCGACATATTGGAACCAGGTGGAGGGCTTGAGGGAAGCTTCTTGCAGAATTCTGTTCTCGAAGTTCTCCATAAAGATGTTGGCGATGATAGGAGAAATAGGGGAACCCATGGCTGCGCCTGAAGTTTGTTCATAAAACTGGGATTGAAATTGGAAATATGTAGAGCAATGTTCTATGAGGGGCAGTAGGTTAGGGGCAACTTTTTTGGAATTTTTAACTATGCTTAGGGTCTCATTGGTTGGGACGTTTGTAAACAGGGATACAACATCGAAACTCACTAAAATGTCTTCTGGTTGTACCTTGATAGTCTGGATCTTGTTCACAAAATCCCGGGAGTTTTGGATATGGGAGTTGTTGAGGCCTACGAGTTCCTGCAAAGGTTTGCAGAGAAAACGTGCCAAATGATATGTAGGATTGCCTATGTTGCTAACAATGGGCCTTAGTGGGATGTTGTTTTTGTGTATTTTTGGCAGACCGTAAAGCCTGGGTGGTAGGGATTCCTTGGGTGTAAAGGCTTTGGTTAGGTTTTCTGATAGAGTAATTTTTTTATTGAAAAATATTACATTGTTTAGTGGCAAATGGCCTTCAATGAAATAATGTTTTTATATACACGGTTTGCGGTGACCAACATTGCGGCGAAGTGGATCATCTGAAAAAAAAAATGCGGATGGATTTAGTCAAATATAAGTATAAACTAGTCTTTAATCGAAGGATTTTAAAAAATATTCATTTTTCACAAAATGGCGGACAGTCAAAGTTAATGGTTCGATTTTAACGAAAAAAACGGCCATTTTTTTTTTCGAAAAAAAAAAATCGAACGATTAAAGACTACATTTTTATGTATTAAATAAGCCTGCAAAATTTCAAGAAGATCGGTTCATTAGTGTTCGAGTAATCTTGGTCACCGACTTCACAAATGCCATTTTGAGAAAAACGCATTTAAAGTTTCAATTTCCGGTCGTTTACACAACGGATTCTTCTCTTTCAACGCGCTCATATCTCAGCCGATTTTGTTCGGATCGACTTGAAATTTTCAGGACATATTCTCAGATACTTATACTTCAAAAAAATGCAATAAAAAAAATCGATTTTTTCAAAATCGCCAGTGGGGTTAACCCCTTAAGCTACAGCATACGACGTTTGTCGTGATTACGGGAAAACTGTGAAAAACCTGTACCGGTATAGGCAGTCCTATATTCTTCCGATTCCTGCACAGACTTTAAAGGGAAGGGTTTCAGCGTGAAAAAAAAACTTTTTCGCGAATTTTTTTCATCTATATGCATAGAGTAAATTTATTGAAACCTTTTGTACATTATTAATTGTCATTTCAAGAACATTCCGTGAAATTTGCACGCGAAAATATCCACAAAGAAGCCGGTGACAAAGCTTTTCCAAGAACGCCATTGAAAAAACACGATTTGCGGTGTTCACAGCTAGAAATTATCTGAAATCAAGTACCATTAAAATTTAGTCAAAGTATCATCAAATCCTCCCCCCAACGGTCTTTGATATTTTTTTTTCATTTCTAAATTTTTGGTGGTCATGTAAAGTGAAAAGTGCTATTTTTCACGAAAAATTCCGCCATTTAGGGGGTGGAAAACCACCTCAATGTAAACAAAAACCACAAACTAACCGTTGGGGGGAGCTATTCTATATGTAGAAAGTGTGTACCAAGTTTGAAATAAACCGGTCATGTAGTTTTCAAATGGCAGTGAACACGGACTTTGAAAAAGTGGTTTCGAGAAAAACGCGACACCGGTTTGTGGAAATTTTCGCGTACAAATTTCACGGAATGTTCTCGAAATGACACTTAGCAATGTACAAAAGGTTTCAATAAATTTACTCTATCCATATAGATGAAAAAAAATCGCAAAAAAGTGTTTTTTTTTCACGCTGAAACCCCTCCCCTTCCCTTAATCAAGTATTCACACCAAGGTCTTAGAAATATCGGCCTTCCCCTCAGTGGTTAATGCAAGCCGGTGCACGAGTAAGCGGTCACCCCTCACAGATGCATCGGCCATGCACAATGCTCTTTAACTCTAAGGACCGCCGAAGCTGAATTCCGACCGCCCATCCGCCAGTGTCGGTTAAGGAGTTTGGAGCGCTTCGGTTGAGTCAAATGACGATTTATGAATTTTTTTTCCATGACCCTCAAAAAAATGCATACGCGGTACAGATTCATTCTGTATATGCTATTTTTTTTAAATATATCATTAAAGGGCATAATTATGCGTTTTAATATTTTTATTTCGTCAAGTAGAAAAACTTTTGTGTTACTACCAACTTAAAAAAGTATAACATTATCGAGGATTATTATGAAAAAAACTACGACAACGAATGTTTTATACAATTCACAATGAAATTTTGAGTAATTTATGAGTGTGCCTATTCATATTTACGTCACGAGCTTATTGGCCTATGGTTTACGATGGGCAAGATGAGGTTTTTTTTTTCTAAATGTTTACAAACGTTCAGTTTGCGTTAATCCGTTTTTAGAAATGGTTTATCTTGGTGGTAAATAACAAAAAAAATTACATAACCTTTAGTGTGAAAGTCTTGCCCATCTAACCGCACGTTAAATTACATACATTAAACTATTTTTTATCTCTGGTGTTTGGTGGTGGAAAAAATTTAAAAAATTCGTAAAGACTCAGTATAGTCTAAACAATAACATGTATTTTTTATTTAATTTAACCTTGGATTGTGGCTACCGCTCCAAACTCCTTAACTCAAATTATACATTAAACGACTTAATTGTCTACAGGTATTTTGAATATATTCATGCAGAATTTTTTGCACATTTGTTACTGTTGTGTGACATTAATGTTTGTTTTTTTCCGAATACCTCTTTGCCTTGTAAAATATATTAAGGCATTGTGTATATCTGGAAAAAATGAGATAGAATTGCGAACAAGTGCGTATTCATTCAACTCGATTGCAAATTAGAGGACAATGAGGTTTTTTTTCATCACAGATTCTAAAGTTTATTTACGATGCGAAGTAAGTTCCAATTTTGAGTACTCGTTGAATCAGTTGCTCCTTCATGGATGCCGTCTAACAATTAGTAATAATAAGGCAAGCCGTGAACGTAGTCGTAATACTCGGTAAGCCATAATCCGGCTAAAGGCAATTCGTCAAGGCGTGGGTCTATGCGCGTTGATCGTTTACTGACCTCATCACCTCTCCGTGTCGCTCCCTCGTTCGTTTGTATCCTTTCGAATCTTCCCATCTCTCTCGCTCAATTTTGGCTACCTCGTTGCATTCCGTGAAATATTTACGACTCACCGCCCCATAACCGCATTAACGAGCTCGGACTACCGTTCCTCAGAGCTCAGTCGCAATCTTATACCAACAAATTCAAAAGAGAACTTTACTTCGCTTTAGATACGTAGCTATTGGGTTGGTACAAAAATCTTGCAACACTTTTTTTCAATTAAAATATTTTTCCTAATAACGAAGTTCGAGAACATTCAAGAATAGGAAATACAAGAATGGTCTAGAACCTTCCATGCCGCAGGATGTATAAGCGAGTCAGTTGTTCCGCGGAGTCAGTATGAGCAAAAATGGATCAACGTGCACTTCGAGCAATCGCATATTACGAATTCTTGCAAGGACATTCTGCAAGAGCCGCAGCCCGTAATACGTGCAGTGCGTTCAAGGCTAATGTAGTTAATTATTCAACGGTCTCCCGTTGGTATCAGCGTTTTCATTCTGGCGATACATCTTTTGAAGACAAACCTAGGTCCGGCAGGAAATCGATTGTGGACGATGAAGCACTGCGAGCACTTATAAAGGCAAAGCCTAATATGTCGTCACGAGAATTAGCCAACAAAGTCAACTGCAGTCATGCCACGATCCTTCGACATTTACAAGAGATGGGATATAGGAAAGTTGTTTCGTCTTGGATATCGCACCATCTCAGCGAATCAAACAAAGCAACACGCATGTCCATCTGTCTTTCACTCCTGCCTCGTCTGCAAAGAAAGGATTTTCTTCAAGAAATAGTCACTGGGGATGAAAGCCGAGGGTTGTATGTTAATCACACGCGCAAGCGCCAGTGGCTACCGAAAGGGGAAAAACCAGAACTGACCCCTAAACGGCCCCGTGAAATGAAGAAAGTTTTACTCTGTTGTTGGCGGGATTCTGAGGGCATGCTCTATTACGAATTTCTGCCAACCAACACCACAATACAGGCAGAGATTTATTTTGCACAACTGCAAAAGGTGGCTAAAATCATGAAACAGAAAAGGCGTAAACGTCTTCAAGTTCGGCTTCTCCGTGACAATGTTCGACCCCACGTCGCTAAGATGACACAAGAAACTATTTCGCAGCTAAGATGGAAAGTTCTTAGCACACCACACCCACCGTATTCACCAGACTTAGCAGCTACCGCCTATCACCTGTTTCGAACTTTGAAGAACTGTTTACGGGATAAAAAATTTGATGAGCTGTCGGATCTCAAAAATACATTGGACGACTTTCTTAATTCACGACCAGGAGAATTCTGGTCTGCGGGCGTGCAAAGTATACCAGAGCGTTGGGCAAGAGTTGCTGATGTAGAGGGAGCCTACATTACTGAATAATCGTTTATTGTTGAAATAAAATATTTTTATTTTTTACTCGTGTTGTGTGTTGCAAGATTTTTGTACCAACCCAATATATTAGATACGCATGTTTTTCCATAACAGCGAAACGTATTATATTTTGCTTTCGTGTATTAATCGAAAACGATACAAATTTGCAACAATTGTATTTGATCATTTTAGTCACGATTTCATTGAATGTGCAATGCGCACTGAGAAATTATGCAATTTTTTTTTCCATTTCATAAACAAACATCTATGCGTAACGAAGCAAAATATTTTTGTATAATTTTGTTTACATTCGCGAAGTACGAGAATGGTATTCCACGTTTTTAAGGGAGACTTTGTCCTTGGAGTGCCATATTTCAGGTGTTTACATTTTATTTATTTTAAAGGAAACGAGTAAAGCTTTTTGAGTGCGGTTTTTTCTTGCTTTTATTCATGATATACAGAACGTTAAAAAAATTTTTTTTGAAAAAAAAAAAAACAAAATGGCGGCCGTTGCAGCTCCGCGAAAACAGGTCCTCAAATCGCGGGAGGTAAACGGCTGACATCACTGCCCCCTCTTTGTTGATCTGAAACACAAATTCAAAGCATATTATCAATCTGTGACCCTTTGGTCATGGAATGACGGATGGGTTTTTCGTTTAGTACAAATTTCGGAAAATGGCGGCAATTTAAAAAAAATCGAATTTTCGCGTTTTTTTTCGCGTGAAAAGATAAACAATAAATGCAAAAATGTATCTATCGAAAAAACGATCGGTCATTCCATGAAGACATATTTTCTGAGTACGCTCTCCAAATTTCAGGTCGATATGTTAATTACAGCGGCCAGGAGAATGACAGCCATTTTTAAAAACGTGTTTTCGAGAAAAACGCATTTAAAGTTTTGTAGGGGAGACCGAGGAGAGTTGTGACAGAGGAGAGTTGTGACAGGGAGTATTTCTCGGAACCTATGGCCGTTCGCGAGCTGGCAACAGCGCATGATACTTTCTTTAGAGGCGCACTACTTCACGCAGTAGGCGCCAGAGACGCACGGCAAGCGGTTGCGTCAGTACGACGTCTGCATGAAAAAAAACCGAAAAGTAAATTTTTTACCAAAATTTTGGTTGTATTTATATTGTAATATATTACAGTCATGCGAATGTGCTATTTTTTCTTTTATTGTGTGGTTTTTGAAGTTTCAAAGCGTAAAATTGTCTTGCTGTGTTTGCATCTTGTTTCGAGATTACGAATTATTATTCTGACCAGGTCGCGATTTTTGGCACCAAGAAGAGTTGTGACACGCTGTCACAACTCTCCTATTTAAGTTTATTTTCTGGTTAGCTTATTTTACATGCTTTTTACAATGTTTTTTGCGTTTATATGTAATGTTCGTTTATTATTAAGATTTTTAACTGATGTTAAAACGACTGGTCTCGTTATTATGCCATAATTACTTATTAATACTCGTTATGTTAATAATTCTTGTTATTATAGCACAATTCTGTCTGATGATAATTAAAGTACTTTTATGCAAAAAATAAAAGTGAGTTCTGCTTGTAATTCAGATGAAAGTATTTTTATCTATCAAATATAGTCTAGATACACAGCTGTCACAACTTACCTCGGTGATAGGAGAGTTGTGACAAAGGGAATACTTTCAGTTTTCGCGGATTTTCTGATAAACCTTATAACTTTAATTAACTTTGATGACTGTTTTTAAAAGAGGAAGGACTGAGATATATTGAGGCATAGAGTTCGTAATCGTGGTATGTTTCGTTATTGAGATATGTTCTTTTAAGTAAAAATTGTCACAACCCTCCTCGGTCTCCCCTAATGTGTTTACACAAATGTGTTTATAATTACCGCTAATCGGCAATGCCTGGTCCATAGAGGCATCCCCCCTCTTCTTCTAGCTGCTCATGTTGAACCGCTAACATCTCCCCCTAAATCTCAAGGACGAAGTCTGCGTTAAAAGTACCAGCGGAATCGGTATGAACTTTTTGTTACTTAAAAAATCTTGACACTTTTAGAAAATGTGAAATGTGACTTGGCCAATATTTAATAACATTGAAAAACCAAATAAACAATAGCTTTCAAAACTGATAACAATGATTATTATTCTTAATAGAGACTACCTTTTTAATAAAAATTCTATAAAACTGCAGAGTACCATACAATAGCAGTACAATACTAGGGTCAACGAACAGCACACAGAATACGAGTTCGAAACGTTGGAACTTGTAAGCAAGCCTTACAACGTAAGAATAAAACGGACATATCTTACGTACCAGGTAGGACGTGGTGATCGGGTCGGAAATGTTTGAAGTACGGAGTAACTTGATCTGGACGCGTAAGAACGATTTATCGACGATATCGTTTCGACTTTGTGCATTCGGCGTTCTGTCCGTTCCTGTGATCCGGTTGGTTGGCTGCCGTGTACCTGGGTCGCATCCGATGGTCCGTCAGACGATCACTCTCCCGTTCGATATTTACGACTGACCGACTCATTGCCGTGGAGAGTTGAACAAGCGGTCGCCACAAATCACGCTGAGAAAGCCGGCCTTTCTCTGCTCTGGGCAACGCCTGGCATTTTTCTCTGCCGCGTATAACTTTGACTTATTGGTGACAGCGGGCGAGAGAGAGAGGTTGAGAGAGAGAGAGCGAGAGAGAAGAGGGTACGGGCGTTGGGAGTCTCACACATATAGGTGTAAGCTAGTATTACACACTTGCCCCGTACATGTGCTATGTACGACACGTGACTGTGGACGTGCTGCCTATATTCGTGTCTTGTTGCACGAAACAGGGAAACGGGGAATCGGGTGTGTGTCCTTTGTACACAGAGGGCCACACGTACACTCGACAACCTCAGGACGGATGCTGCGAGCCAAAACAGGGCGAACGGATCAGCGGAGGGGTGAAAAAAAATAAAGCAGAGACAGGAAGGTGATAGGAATGATGCAGAAAAGCGTGGATGAATGCGATGAATGATGAATACTGAACCATGCAAGGGCGAAATGGCAGAGTAGGGGGGGGCGCCTTGTAAAGGTCGTCCGGTACAGGGGGTTGCTCCGCTCTTGCGTATTGCCATGGTACGTGTAGTATTGAATTATAAGTGTAACTGTAGACGTACGTAGAGGAACGCCTGTCAGCTGCTGCCAATAAATAACGTCGTGCGCTTGATTTACGACTCGTTACCTGTGATCCATCCTGTGGACAAATCAACTGTAATCTTCACGCGTTACACTACCCGATACCTACCCTCCTTCCCTGGGTACCGTGTCTACCGTACAATAGCGTCGCAACAATTTTTTCGTCGATACGGATCCAAAAATGTAATCCATCGATGGAGATCCACACTTTAAAAAGGAACACAAATCTTCGGTAGTATTCGCGGTCGGAATTAGGGCTGACGTTATTGGCGTAAAGGTTTTCAGTATTCGTTTTCTTTCTACTTGTATTACTTATCATTGAGGTACGCGAAGAATGTTTACTGCAGTTCCATCGACTCCGCAATGAAAAACGTATGGGCAAGTCGAATGCAATGAAAAATTAAAAAATTGCAATCAATATCATGTAGATAAAGCACAGAAAAATCTCATTGGAGATAGGATGGTCATTGAGAACTTGAGAATGTGAAACGATAAAATTCCATACATTCCTCCATCGTTACAACACAAACAAAAGCCTTTACTGTCGCGCTGTTTTAAACCTCCAGATACAGCAAGCAACTGACCGCAAAACTTGTGCAGAGAGAGCGAGGGAGAGCAAGCGCCAGGGGGGGGGGGGGGGGGGGCGAGCGAATGCATCACGATATTATACTCGCTGGATTGCGGGGAAACGAGAAAATCGTTGAGATGAGAGGAACACAGGAGGGTGGATAGCCGACCCGAAATCATTCGGCGGCTCGACTTTAGACTTCGGAATGCTGGTGGATGTTGCCGGCGCATAAATCACGGAAAGTCCTTGGGGGGTGGATGGCGGGATGAAAGGAGTTACGTGCAAGGTGGCAGAGAGAGAGAAAGAATGACAGGGAGAACGAAGGAGGGAAAGCTGGAGGAATTGGTTGAGATGGCGGCTTGGTTGAGGGTGGGGAGTATCTTCTGGTGTGGCGTCGCACTCATCACGCGAGAGTTCTTGTCGCGCCTTAATAACGCCTGGCGTCGCACCCGGTCGCGTATGCAGTCGAGCACGAGCGTTATACTGCTTAGAGAAAGAGAGCGAGCAAGAAGGCCCGGGGGGTGGGTACAGTTTCTACTTCCGGCGAAGCGACCACCCTCTTCTTCCTGCCCGTTCCAAACTACGCTACAACGACGGAAGGGTAGCTCGTTCTCGTCCCCGAAACGACCACTTCGACGACTACGCGCTACGACAACTGAGACTCGGGAATACTCTCGGTCGCGCGCTTTAAATCCTGATTATACTCTGCAAGTGACATTATACCCGTTCGCGTAGTCGGCGGGGCACAGCGGCAAGGGGACGAGTGCAAGTTGCCAGCTTCAAGTCTAGTTTTTGCTTTCGTTCTATGTTTGCCTCTCTTCTACAACGTCTGCGCCGACACCAACGATAGAGAGTAAACCAAATATTATCCGCAACCTCTCTCCTCTGCCCTTTACAATCGTACGCACAGAGGGTTACTTTTGACGGTCGTGGAATCCCTCGCGCGAGTCGATTCGCGTGCAACGTTAACGCCACTTTGCCTTCTCGACGCTGGCAAACGGAACTTAAGATCACGTAGAATCGACTCAGCGAGGTTCGCATCCCACATGACAGTTGAGAACTGGATATGATAATTGTCATTTGTCAACCAGCTTCAATGTCGAAGGCATTTAAATGTTCGCGTTACTGTTACTGTTGATCTGTTACTAATTAAGAATTTATGATGTCCCGCGTATCGCACGCTCAATGTGGATGTACCGTTGCGTTATGCTGCAGACGCTTGGCCAATTGCTGGTTACGAATCACTATAGTGTAATACCGTGTAATTCGCCGTTGAGGTGCATTCGTGTGTGTTCATAGATGGTAGAGGGGAGTCGGCTGAGACGGGGTGGACCGGTTACCCGCACAACTGAGAAGAGACTTTTACAAGACCTGGTAGCAGTCCGATTGAAATGAGGAAGCCGGAAGCGCGGAACTTGGAAGTCACTGCAGATAATGTACAGGAGCGTTTAACAACGCACACGCATCTAGTGATGCACTAGTGATGCACAACGCATCTAGTGATACACTAGTGATGCACAACGCATCTAGTGATGCACTAGTGATGCACAACGCATCTAGTGATGCACTAGTGATGCACAACGCATCTAGTGATGCACTAGTGATGCACAACGCATCTAGTGATGCACTAGTGATGCACAACGCATCTAGTGATGCACTAGTGATGCACAACGCATCTAGTGATGCACTAGTGATGCACAACGCATTTAGTGATGCACTAGTGATGCACAACGCATCTAGTGATGCACTAGTGATGCACAACGCATCTAGTGATGCACTAGTGATGCACTAGTGATGCACAACGCATCTAGTGATGCACTAGTGATGCACAACGCATCTAGTGATTCACTAATGATGCACAACGCATCTAGTGATGCACAACGCATCTAGTGATGCACTAGTGATGCACAACGCATCTAGTGATGCACTATGAGCACCAGTGGCCGAAAAACAGGCGGGGAAAGCCGCAAGGGAAACGAGTGAGTGAGAAAGAAGTATGCAGATACGTAGTACGACTACCATGACTCCTGCTGTATAGCAGACACAGCCACCACGACTACAGCTTCTTCAGCAGCAGCAAATGTGAAACACACAAGCAGGAAGAGTAGGAAGTGTGGAGAATCGCGGCGTGGTGGGCCGAAGGGAAGGGGCAACCCCGTCGCGGCTCGGTGGGATCGTACGTATTATTATACTTTGCTACAGTCATATTTATAAATCAGCAATATAGCACGACGAGAGGAGTGTGGTCGGAGAAGGATGGAATTTATAGCTTCGTTCTCTTTCCTGGGTTGCCGTTGCTGGTACTGCTACGTCTGCTTCTACTCCGGTCCTGTGATGGCAGTCGCAACAGCAGCGGGGCTGTTGCTGCCTGTATTCCCACCCTTACGAATCCGACGAAGCTTCACTTCATCTCGGCCAACGTACATCAGCACCGTACTACCTCTTCCGATATACCGCGCATTTTGCACCCTCCTACTTACTCTCGTTTCTTCCAGTCCCTTGCCCGCTTTTGTACGCTTTGCAAACCCCAATACGATACATTGCAGGGTGCTCGCTCACATCCACCCACCTGGCCACTTTCTTCATCCCCCTTGAAGGTTCACTTTTCTCGGACACCGAGACGAGAGATCCTTCTGCATTGTACGGACAATCTTACGACGTCGCCGTGCCTCGCGCGAGGCAACGACGAACATGGCAGATCTGGTGTCAGAAGTTCACACGAAGGGGAATGCAAACTGCCAACGTACGCACGAGCTTAGGCTGACATTTGTCCTTCTTTCGTTGGCGATAAATCTGCGCGACTTTTGGGCAAACGAGGGCGGCAAGAAGTGTGGCAACGAAGGAAAGAGGCGAAAAAAGGACGCGGGGGTTGCTGGTTTTCCGAGCGGCGCAACTCGTCGCGGGGTTGCGTCTCGAACGACCGGGTACGAGAGATGGCCTTCCAGTTCCTCTTTTCCTCAATTGCTCTTGTTTCCGGATCCTTCTTTCGTACCCCCTATCCAGCCGCGCAGCCATACTCGCCATTCATTCCCTCCCGCGTTCTCGCATTACGGGAATGTATATAATTAGCAGCATTGCTTTCTCGGACAGATTTACGATTCGGATCGCTACCATGGCTGCTGCATGCATAAGCGGGTTAAATAAGTATTTATCCGCCTCTAGGGAGACGCCTGCTGGCTGGGCGATGTGTGCGCTCGGTTCCACCCGTGTCGAGTTCAGTGATAGATTTGATGTCCTGGCTGCTGGGAGGAAGTGAAAAGCAGGAAACTCAAACGCGTACTCGATACTCGCATATGTGCTTACTGCAAATTCGACGAAATCAAAGTCTACTATCCTTAACAACTCAATATCTACCACTCCCCGATGTACTTGGGTGTTGCGCTGTAAGCGATCTCACGTTTTCCACTTTCGCCCTGACGTCCCAAGTGGGCAATACTAGACCTTTTTCCGAACACCTTTGTCCGAAACGACATGGCAATCGTTTTTGCAAACCATGATTTCTCCAGTCGACGCTTAAATCTTGAGAGTTAGACGATTTTTATTCATTATTTTTGTCACCACTCTGTGCAGAATGATTTCTCTAACTACTCGTGAAATTATGAGGTGCTATTTTTTCATGCAAATTGTGAATAGTACCACAAACCACTTTCTTTTTGCGTTTCAATAGTTATGGCCACTTTGGATGGTTAAGGGTGACTAGTATGTCACTCCAGGTCTCTTTCACGGATTAAGATTTTTTAAATGCTGTTTTTGTTCCAGCTATTTTGATCGTTAACGAAGTGCACATACTGGAAAATGTAATATGAGAATTATTTTCATGGGCATCGTAACTTACTACTGCATTCTACTTTTGTACTGCTAGTACACTGGATACTGATACTTGAAATGTAGGTTATACAATCAATAGTGTGTTTAGGTGCGCTAAATCTGCAATAAAAGGTTTGGCTTCGATGGCATAGCTTTATAGGCTACGTGTATTGACTTCAGATTGAATGGAATGGTATTTGGAACATGCGCAATTAAATATGTCCAATCAGAGTTTGGAAAATTGGTTTGGACTTACATCCAGCACTTCGAGAATTTCAGATCCAATGCTTTCGTTCTTTTTAAGAAAGGTAATTTACGCAGGGAAGGATTCTATTGAATTAGAGTTTTAAGTGTAAAAGTACATACTCTGGGCCATGCTAGACGCGATATGTTTCTGAGTTCA
>OZ023317.1:1587883-1600383 GCA_964007375.1 Ophion obscuratus | reverse complement strand
ATATATTAGTTCCACTTGGCTTCGTCGTTTCATATGATTTTTCGATAGAGTCCATCTGGTGGTCAAACAATTTCAAAATGTCCTTTCTATATACAAAAGAGCCCTATCCGACGACGCTGATATGTGCGTAGAAAAAATCTTAAAACAGATCTCCCTTACCCTCCCCGTTGTGATGCTCCTTTAACGTGTTTGCAAATCAAACATTGATATCACAAAGATATTTTGTGTTGCATCTGACGGGCATCTTTAATTTATTTTTATAAATTTATTATTCATTTGTAAATTTCTTTTCCACTTAACATGAAGTTACTTCCAAATTTTTTCTACCGTAATTCCATGAAAGTAGTGATAAGCACACAAATGAAGAAAATTCATTATTAAAGCATTGGAAAATATAAGTAACAATTTTAAAACCTTGTTTCGGTTCGTTCCGATCGTGTGAGATCTTTTCAAAATCAATTGGAGTCAGAATTATTGTTTGGAACATGCGATATGCAATGATAGCTTAAGGAGTAAGGCCACTGTAACGGCCCAAAAAAAAAGGTTTTTCACTAATTTTTTGCTCCCGAAATTGAAGGTATTTGAAAAAAAACTTTTAATGGTGTTATCGGGCATACATTAAACTTTATTATAAAATTTTTTTACAGTAAAAAAAAACAAAATGGCGGTTCCACAGCTATCTTCCCGGGACATGTTTTGCTTCCAGGGCTCCGCGGCACGCAGCACCACTGGTGCACTTTTGAATCTAGAACAAAAAAAAAACCATTAATCTAGAGGGCTATAGCTAGAGAATGTCGATCGGATTTTAAAAAGTATCAATTTTTGTGGATTTGGCGTGCGTTTGAAAAAAAAATTGATTTTTGACGAAAAAAACGGCAAGTTTTTTGTTAATAAAAAATCAATAAATAAAGTTCTTGAAAATTCCGATCGACATTCTCAAGATAATGTAAATGTTCACATCTGGTTAAAATTTCAAGTAAAAAAAATGAAAATTGTTCGAGTTATGCTGCGTGCCATTTTGAAAAACCATGTTTCGAGAAAAACGCGTTTAAAGTTTTGCGAATAGTTTTTTATTGGAAAAAATTAAAAAAAGAAGAAGCACAGGACCTTTTTTTTCTTATTCTAGAGGGTTTAAACTATTTTTTAAGCCAACAAAAAAAAATCGATTTTTCAAAAAATTTACAGTGGCCTTACCCCTTAAGAAAAAATATCCAAGCACCAATTATTCAAGACGCTCTTACATGTTTGCATGCGATTTCAGCTTATTTTTGTTTTGTTTTGTCATCACGGGCGCGTGACACTCGCCAATGCTATGTTGCTGTGAATGACACGTGACATAATAACGGCCAAAAAATATTGAGCTAAAAAACAAGGACATTTGAAACAATTAGATTTGAGCTATGTGTCTTCCACAAAGTCGAACATCAACAAATTGTGATTATAGTGAAGTGAGATTTAGTGTGAAAGTTTCCAATTTCAATTCGATTTCTTCAGTGACTTTCTAACAACTTGCTTTCTCTCAAACTTGCGGTCGAAGCCCGCCCCAGCGGTAGGGGCCGTCGCAGCCGCAGGCTGTCTGAAGAGCGTCGTGAGGGGTCGCGCAGCGACCCCCGAACATTCTTCCTTGTTCTCAAATGCTCAAAAATCGACTGCTCCGTATTCGATATTTCAAGTAAGACCCTAGATTAACGAGGTGCTTCACGAAAAGATCGAAATATTGTACAAGATTATAAATAATCTTAATTTTTGACAATCCCAAAACCCGTAGATTATGCTGAACCCACGGAGTATAGACTCCTTTAAATCGTATCTGCACCTGAATCGTATCACAATCGGATTTCGCGCATCTCCCATAACGACTATAATCTCCGCACTTCTGAAGGAGGCAAACGAAACCACGAGTTAAACATTTTGGGCAACGAGAATTATAAACATTTGCTGCCGCTGCTTCGTAAAATATTTAAAAAATACACATTTGAATGCTGTGGCCCAATATTTCAATCACATTAGAACGGCTCTGTTATGTACAGCGTTTTATAGTCGTATTCTTGAGTGGTATGTACTTTTGTATTTTATCACTTTTTCACAACAACATATGCTATCCTTCAAGACAAAGAACTCCTTTTTAAGGTAGTTTATTATTTTGAAGAATAGCATGAATTTTGACAAACAAAAGAACCGCGTTTGCGTTTGGTGTGATCATTTCCGTTCGGATGTTGTGCTGGACTCGTGCAACTAGGGTTGTCCTCAATAGCACCGTTTTGATTCACGGATCATTGTAGTTATTTCAGACAGGTTTAATTTTCTGTGAGAATCCTTCCACATTACCGTTGTATATAGATGTTGGAATTTGTATTTGCAAAATGAGATGAACTTTTTTGTGGTTTGCGATTGTTGTGTCAGAGTCAAGACAATGTGACTATTCTGCTCCATCGTGAATGCTCCGTGAATTTTTCATTGGTTCTACGTACGATTTGGGATAAGCCCGGTGCAATTACAACATTCTACAATCGGAATGTCCGAAAAATATTCTAAACAATATTCTACAATCTAAAATAATTCTAAAAAATATTCTAAACTAAAAATTCGAAATATTTTTTCGAAAAATATTATAAACAATATTCTACAATCGGAATGTTCGAAAATTTTTAAATATTGTCCATACAAGATAAACTTTTCAAAAATTAGTTAATTTTAAATTCCTCTTATATGCCAGAAGTAAGAACACTAATTAATTACGTAAACTTTCTTTCCGCATTTGGGCAATGAGTGAGCACAAAAGTTCTTGATACTTTTACGTAACTCGATAATTGGTCACCAGCATCCAATGGTAACAGCACTTACCGTTACCCACAGTGATGGTCCTCTCAGAAGCACCACGCAGAAAGAAGCATCGTCTCGAAATATGTAACAAAGACTTTATAATATTCGATTTAAAACGAATGTCAACAGACGAACGGAATTGTTTCCAAGTTTTTTTTTATGATCAAAGCTTCATTCGATTCATGAACAACTTCGATAGATATACGATGTTTCACGTTGTCCACCGCAACTCAACTCCACAGCTGGCACATTGAATCTTTTTGTCCCCAACGCTTATTCTCCGAGTGCAACCCCACACATGCATTAATAAAAACCAAGTAATCACTCGTACGAACCCATGTCGCATCACCGTTAAGTATTAACGGCACAACGTTTCCACTGCATCCCGGCTGTATTACTCTGCTTGCGCAATATTAATTGCTATCATATCAGTAGAAACGTGTGGTCACACTGGTAAAAAATAATAATAAAAAAAAAACAAGCACGATACCGAAATCGAGCAACTCCGATTAAACGCTTCGGCGCGGCAGTTACGCCCGTCGGCGTGTCCAGATGAGCTGGTGGAACAAACGAAAAAAAAAGCGAGCGTAAAAAAAGAAAGAGGAGTAGCGTGTAGCAAAAAAATTGGGTATACCAACGAACGGGACACGATCGCGTATATATCGCCATATTCGCGCCCACACACACACACACCCACACGCGCGCGCGTACGCACCACGTCCGCACGCGCGCGCAACACACACACACAGCCATTAATATATGTAGGATATGTGGGTGTATATACATAGGGAAATAGAGCGAGTTGGTTCGAAAGAGGTAGTGGTGGGGTCGTGTTTTTTCGGAGCGAACTAATAGACCTCCACCCGCTAGCTGCTGTTGCTCAACTCCGAGAGTTTCCGCTCTCTTATGCTCTCTCTCTCTCTCTCTCTCTCTCTCTCTCTCTCTCTCTCTCTCTCGCACTCCCTTTTTTATTCCCCACTACACTGTATTTCCTCCCTCGTCTGTTCTGTACTCGCCCCGGCCGGTTCCACTTTCTCTCCGGCGCAAATAAAAGTTTGCCCCGACCCACTGCGACACCTGTTGATTTCCTGTTGCCCGGTGGTCTATCGTTCTTCGGGAGGAAAAATGAAAAAAAAAAAAAAAAAAAAAAAGAAACGAAAAAAGTGAAAAATCCGCAATTAGCGTATGAAGGCTGTCCATCAAGTGCGGACTGGAAAAAGATTTACGGATTCTGGCGAGCATGAATCGAGGGTAGCGAGCAAGACCGGGAGCACCGGATGATGTGAAACAATGAGGGAGGCCAAGGGGGAGGCCGAAGGATCAGATCGGCAACGGGGATTTTCGAACTCCGCGCACTGAACTAGGCACGTTGGGAACGGACGCCAGTTAACCGCAGCATGATCATTCATTTGTAGCGACGGCTACGTACGACTCGATGGCTCGACGTATCGATTGTAATTATAGCAACGATGCCTCGAGAGTTTCGACCACTGTAGTATGTGTGCATATATATATATATATATATATATATATATATATATATATATATATATATATATATATGCGTGTGGGAGGCAGCGCGTACACACACATGTGTGTGTGCGTGTGTGTGTGTATATATACCCATATACCAGGGGTGGGGAATAGAGAGAGAACGAAAGAGTGCGACTGTGTATGGATATAGTGCACTATGGAGGCGTCGCTCGACCGGAAATTTCTCTACAATCGACTTCCAACCGTATCAAGACCGATTCTATTCAAATGCGTTTGCTCTCAATCGCACATTTTCCCCCACCACCTTTCATTCGGAATATACATTCAGGACACGGGTAATTAATACCCAAAAGCGTTTTCCATATTCGAAAATTTTATTCCGCAGGATTCATTGATGTTCTTTGTTATAATCAGTTATAATTGAAATGATAATAATTATAATAATCATAGAAATAATAATAATGGTATATTTGATATTACTACTCTGATATACTCATTGGAGAGTATATGAAATGGGATTTACTTTCTATGTTTCGTTCATCCGTTTTTTCAAGTTTGTTAGCACTATCAATTCCGACCAACATGTTCCGCTTGACAGCAAATTATCGTTTATCTTTGAACACGTTTACTTGTTTGAGGGAATTTCGATGCGTTTTGATTTTTACGTTGACATGGACTTTCCTGGGACCACCGCATTTTTTCGTTATTGTGGAAAATATATATTTTCGCAGAGCATAGAGAGTGTTTAGAATTTAAAAGCCGGGGTGGTGTACACCTAAAATATGTTTTCCATAAATACTGTCTTTGAAAAGTGAGCCCTTAAGAGGTGAATTGCAAAGTAAAAAATCAAGCTTTCGCTGTACTGGGAGACAACAGCCTAGGTAGGAATTGACGATGAAAAAAGGGCTCGCCAAGCTCTGAAACAAGGCTCACATTTTTTAATTCAGGCTGAGCACCAGCCTGATTTCAGGCCTAGCTAAACCTCTGAATGATAACGCGGTTTCAGGCTGTTGCACACAGGCTTGACCAAAGGCTGGTTGAAAAGCCTGTAGTAAGCCTGAAACGACGAAACAACAAGGCTCAAAACGAGCCTTAATGTAGCCTTCACGAGCATTTATGACCAGGCTTATCCCAAACTCTTCTCGAGGCTATATGAGGCCTGTTTTTAGTTTTCTATATTCTACATTGGGGTAAATTTAATAAATTTGTAAAGAATTCATTTTATTTATTATATATATGTATTATTCATTATATTATTTATTATAAAATATATATAAAAAATATTTTTAAAAACAATACTTTATTTTATTTGTTGTTTATGGGACACGTAATACACAGAGTGTACGCAAACTCCAGAGAGTGAGTATATACGAAATGTGTGTGTGACGAGAAAAAAACCTTTTTGTGTACCTCATAAATATCGATAAGAGAATATGTTTAAATGTTCTGAGCTGCCTCCTTCGCTTTCGTTTTTCGTGCCTTCGCACGCGACAAATTTATTGCTACATTTTTTTTCATAAAAGTACAGAAAAAATATTATTTCAAATTTATTTTATATTATCACAACCTGAAACAAGCCTGCATCCAGCCTTGATTTTTCAGCCTTAAAATTCACCGGCTGAATAAGCTTGAAATAACCCTGAGTTTAGACTAAGCAGCCAGTCTTGGTTCCAGGCAGCTTCAAACGATGCAATGAAACCTGGTCCAGGCCTGTCTCACTCAGGCTCGGTGAAACAAGGCTCGCATAAGTTTGTTTCCATCGTCAGCCTTTTGATTTCCTACCTGGGAGGGCGCTTGGCAACCAGGGTGGGACCATTCGTTTGCGTTGAAACTGTATTGAATTCTATTATTTCGGACACTCTGGGATCGTTAATATTGATATATGGCCAAATTGACACACATACGGGTATTTTAACTGGAGAAAAAATACAAAGTGGGTTCGAACCAGCTTTCGTCCTTGACATGGCTTTTCCTCGATGTGAATTCTTATTTTTCATTATTTTATTCAATATTGGCCATGGCCTCGGCTTAGCCCGCGTTGAAGTCCGATTTATGATAAATCTAGCCCTTTATTTAAATAGCCTTCTCTTCGAAGGGCTTGCTGAAAATTTGACACAGTGCACTGAAGAGTGCGAAGAGCTTAAGGAGTTGTTGATATTTGATACTTTGTTTGTGGATAATAATTATTTGTAAAACAATTTGTAGATTTTTTGTTTGGTGGTTTGGCAATTGGTTTGTTTATTTGTGCTCGTTTGTTGTAACTGTTTTTTTTTTATATGAATATCATGTTTATTTGCTTGTAATCTTCTTTATTGTAATCGTGATCAACTATATAGCATTATGGTCAATAGCCTCCATCATGTTCTATTCCCCCAAGCTGTGTTTCTGTAAAAGATCGTTGACGCTAAGGGGTTACCCCCACTTGCGATTTTGAAAAAAATCGATTATTTTTTTATTGCATTTTTTTGAAGTATAAGTATCTGAGAATATGGCCTGAAAATTTCAAGTCGATCCGAACAAAATTGACTGAGATATGAGCGTTGAAAGAGAAGAATCCGTTCTTCGTGTAAACTGAAATTGAAACTTTAAACGCGTTTTTCTCAAAATGGCATTTCTGTCGGTGACCAAGATTACTCGAGCACTAATGAACCGATCTTCTTGAAATTTTGCAGGCTTATTTAATACATAAAAATGTAGTCTTTAATCGTTCGATTTTTTTTTTCGTTAAAATCGTACCATTAACTTTGACTGTCCGCCATTTTGTGAAAAAAGAATATTTTTTAAAATCCTCCGATTAAAGACTAGTTTATACTTATATTTGACTAAATCCATCCGCATTTTTTTTTTCAGATGATCCACTTCGCCGCAATGTTGGTCACCGCAAACCGTGTATATAAAAACATGATTTCATTGACAGGCCTATTTGCCACTAAACAATGTAACATTTTTCAATAAAAAAATTACTGACAGTTCTTCAAGATGTGTTCTTTAAGATGGTATATTGATCGATTGAAAAAGTTTTGTAGTTTTCTTTAAAAAAATTCATGAAAAAGGCCTTTTTTGCGCTACAAGTGGGGGTAAGGCCTTAATATTGATATATCGCCAAATTGACGCACATACGGGTATTTTAACTGAAGAAAAAATAAAAAGTAGGTTCGAACCAGCTTTTGTCCTTGACATGGCTTTTCCTTGATGTGAATTATTATTTTTCATTATTTTATTTAATGTTCGCCATGGCCTCGTCCCCATGGAAATTTATATACGCAAAAATATAATGCAAATTCATTTTATTAATAATGGTAATATATGTAAAATGTATGCCATATGTTGAAAATATATGTTGCGTATATGTGCAACACTCTAATTTTCGTAACGTTTTTATATATGAGATGTATATGCGTGGTATTACTGTATATCGATGTATCATATATCAATGATATATGCAGCATTTACCCTGCATATATACCACATATATTTAGCATATATGTTGCATACACGCTGCATCGATACCACATATATACAGATATGCGTAGCATATCTGTATATAGTGTTTATATGTAACAGTGTACTTTAACTGTAAGTTAAGTTTTTTTAGGTTTAAGTTTTAAGTTTTATTCAGTTTAACTGTAATAGTGTTTATACACAGCAGATATTTCTTGTCAGGAATATGTATAAAAATTGTATGCTTCGTATATGACGCATAAATGACACATATATGAGTCATATATGACGCATAGATTTTTGATATATTTTTCTGATAAAAAAATACATTGAAAATATATCGAAAATATATGCGTCGTATATGCCTCATATATGCATCATATATAGTGTTTATATGTAGCATATATTTTTTTGGTCAGAAAAATATATCGAAAATATATGGGTCATATATGTGTCATATATTTGGTGCATATATACTGAATACATACGCATTATTCTATTTTTCGTCTCTATATATGCGACCGATATATATATATATATATATATATATATATATATATATATATATATATATATGCCATATATGTTCTGCATATATTTTACATACATAAATTTCCATGGGGGCGGCTTAGCCCGCGTTGAAGTCCGATTTATGATAAATCTAGACCTCTATTTAAATAGCCTTCTCTTCGAACGGCTTGCGGAAAATTTGACGCAGCGCACTGAAGAGTGTGAAGAGTTTTATGGAGTTGTTGATATTTGATACTTTGTTTGTGGATAATAATGATTCGTAAAACAATTTGTAGAGATAAAAACATTGCACACAACTTTTGATTCTCCCTGAAATGTTTTGCTTGGTGATTATTGTAATCGTGATCAACTGTATAACATTATGGTCAATAGCCTACATCATGTTCCATTCCCCCAAGCTGTGTTTCTGTGAAAGACCATCGACATTAATCCAATAGTTCTCGTTATTACCGCATAAACGTACAGACAGACAGATACACTGAGCCTTTTTTTCGAAATATAATTTTTCCACCCGGTGCAGTTTATATAAACGAACTGTAAATAATTTTTGCGCAAATGATAGACAAATCACCCCTTACAACTGTTTTATACGTAGATGTTAATAATTCTCTGTTGATTCCTGAGATCCAACGTATACCCTTGCGGGTTTTTACGTATTACCCTTCCCACTTGAACGTTTTCGTATCACTCCCTACCTGCATTTGCCGAGGGTACGGGGAAACCGTGGAAAACCCGTGCCGGTATAGACGGCCCTATATTCTTCTGATTCTCTGGTGCACAGACTTTAACCCTCAGGGTACGGACTGGGTTACCGTAACCCGAGCGAAATTTGAAAGAAGCGAAAAAATTTCAAGACCCGTTCACATTTTTCATTATAATTTTTTTTCAATCAGTTAAATGATTAATCTGACAATTCTATCATATTTTTGAGACAATTTCACACAAAATGAAAAAAAAATTTATTCAAATTGACAAAGTACAGCTCGATATACACCCAATCAAAGTCGCCGGGTTAGGCTAACCCATGTCCGTACTGAACGTAACTTTTTTATAGTCCGTACCCTGAGGGTTAAGGACTTACATACATCTGGGTAGATAAAAAAGATCGATGTTTTAAAAAGGCGCTCATTCGAAAGTACTATCTTTTGAGGGTACTTTCAAGTACGCTAAAATTTCATAAGGGAATTCGCAGTAATGACGAAGTCATAGTGTTTTGTAACTGATCTGGTGAGCAACGACTAACGGCCTAAGCAAACTTTAAACGCGTTTTACTCGAAACGGTGTTTTCAAAATGGGTACCAGAAATATCTTCGCAACTACTGAGAAATATCGGGATCAAGTTTTTGCACAGTTTTGCTTCACACAATAATCTAGCACTTATCGAGCCAATTTTTCAATACGTGGTATAGTATTTTTTTTCATCACATGTACTGAACAATTTTGAGGCGAATATCGCCTGTTTTATTCCAGTGACTGCCATGACCCGAAAACATGAATTTACAAATTCCGGCTCGATAACCCGTGCAGAAATTTTGGCAGGGATACAGCTGGATTCTGACTTGTATCTCGCGCTCCCAGTTGGGATCTAGTCCGATATCGGATCAGATTCGAAGACTAAATGTAAGATCCGTAAACTGCATTCCATTAGGGATCCAGAACCGGATCCTTTAATGACTCTAAATAGATTTCCCATGGAATCATTGAGGAATCTGGGAAGGATCACGGGTGAATACAGGCTGAAATTAAATGTCAAAAATGGAATTATGACATGTTAAATTCATTATAAAAATAAATAACATTTATAAAGTTTTGGTGCATTAAACTATCAATAAAAAAAATTTGTCCAAAGATTTAAATGGCAGATCGCGCTCATCGCGAGATTTTGATGTGAATTAAAAAAAATTCACATCAAAATCTGTGAATGCAAATGTATTGACAAGAAATTATAAATACAAAAAAATTCACAAAATTAGTTGTGAATTTTTTCGTATTTAAGACAAATTAAAATCAAATTCAAAATGATTAGATTAAAATTTGCTCCAAAAGTGAGTTCGTACGTATTTTGAGAGAAAACATTGCCTCGAGGCAAAGACATTTTTGCACATAACTTTTTGTGCGAACATTTCTTTGCCTCAACACAATGTTTTCTCTCAAAATACGTTTACACTTGTGGTGTAAATTTTAATATAACTGTCGTGAATTCGATTTTTATTTTCTTCAACTTGAGGAAATTCACAACTCATTTTGTGATGTTTTTCATATTTATAATGTAATATTTGAAACTCACAACTTTTTTTGCCAAAATTTCTTCGCCTCGACGAAATGTTTTCTCTCGAAATACGTAAGAACTCACGGTTGGTGTAAATTTTAATCTAATCATTGTGAATTTGATTTTAATTTGTCTTAAATACATGTTTATACCCACCGACATGTCGATGGGTATAAACAGAGACTTATTCCCCAAAACCGGTATCCCGGTTAGAATCCAACTTGCATCAGTATCGGAATATGTACGACGACGATGGCATAATTTTGAAAATTTTGGCATCACGTGTATTTTCAGTATTATTATGTAATTCCTATCTATAGATAGGAATTCCATAGTAATACAGAAAATACACGTGACGCCAAAATTTTCAAAATGATGCCATCGTCGTCGTACATATGCCGATACTGATGCAAGTTGGATTCTAACCGGGATACCGGTTTTGGGGAATCCATGACAAATCCTGATCGGGATTCGATCGGACATAGGGTATCCCGGTCAAAATTTCTGCACGGGAAGTATAATACTAGTTTTATCTATCTCCGTTAAGAAATAATTTTTTTTTTTGAGATGATAAATGGCCGAAGCACTTCTGGTACTGCAAACGCTGTCAACAAAAACACGCCCCAACAAATGTCTGTAATCTTTTAACCGTTTGAAATTTTTTAACCAAATTTTCACGCAATTTAGATAAAATGTCATACTTCAAAATGTATATCATGGCTGTTCGATAAAATTCAGTTTTATGCACAAAACAAATTCTTAAACATAACCTTACCTTTAGCCGTCTTAGGTGTACTTAAGGGAGACTTTGTCCTTGGAGTGCCATATTTCAGGTGTTTACATTTTATTTTTTTTAAAGGAAACGAGTAAAGCTTTTTGAGTGCGGTTTTTTCTTGCTTTTATTCATGATATACAGAATGTTAAAAAACTTTTGTTTTGAAAAAAAAAAACAAAATGGCGGCCGTTGCAGCTCCGCGAAAACAGGTCCTCAAATCGTGGGAGGTAAACGGCTGACATTACTGCCCCCTCTTTGTTGATCTGAGACACAAATTCAAAGCATATTATCAATCTATGACCCTTTGGTCATGGAATGACGGATGGGTTTTTCATTTAGTACAAATTTCGGAAAATGGCGGCAATTTAAAAAAATCGAATTTTCGCGTTTTTTTCGCATAAAAAGATAAATAATAAATGCAAAAATGTATCTATCGAAAAAACGATCCGTCATTCCGTGAAGACATATTTTCTGAGTATGCTCTCCAAATTTCAGGTCGATATGTTGATTACAGCGGTCAGGAGAATGTCAGCCATTTTTAAAAACGTGTTTTCGAGAAAAAACGCGTTTAAAGTTTTGTAATGTGTTTACACAAATGTGTTTATAATTACCGCTAATCGCCAATGCCTGGTCCATAGAGGCGTCCCTCCTCTTCTTCTAGCTGCTCATGTTGAGCCGCTAACATCTCCCGCTGGGCACAAAGGACAAAGTCTCCCTTAACTCAAGCATCGACACTGAGGCATCACAAGTATTGGCCTTCCGCTCACTGGATGATGCGCCAGCCGGTGCCCGGCTAATCGGTCACCGCTCCAAGTATTGGTCATGCACAATGCTGCTTAAATCGGAGTACCCGCGGAGCTGAACACTGACCAGTGTTGGTTAGATCTCAATATTTCTATAATGTTATGAATAAAATAGTGACTATTGTGATGCATGCTTACATTCATTCGTTTCAAATTGATCTCCGACTTCTCGCCTTTTACCAACTGGAAGACCTCTAAAATTTTCGGTCCATCGGAATGTGAAAATAAATTATAAGTGTTTTTTTTTTTCATGATGTAGCATACTAAATAAAACCGGTGGCTCTCCGTGAGGGAAACACCAGATGCTCCATCTTTATATTCATATCATGTGATCATTTAACGTAATCAATGGAAATTCGTCAAG
>OZ023317.1:1577094-1587683 GCA_964007375.1 Ophion obscuratus | reverse complement strand
GGTGCACGTCCATGTGTAACTACATACTAAATATATCTACATAAATGTATATTTATATACCACCGCCTCTTACTATATATATATATATATATATATATATATGCATATTTTCCTCTCACCATTCGTCGACAGCCGTGCATGTGCCGGGTCGAACGATTACGACCTGTTTCGTGTCTGTCGGTGAGCCATCCGGTTGCCCTGTTTCTCTTTGCATGCTACGTATATATGCATCTCCACCACCGACCATTTGTTCTCCTTTCAACATTGACATCCATCGATACTTATCCAGAAATGCTTATAGTTTTATAATGATGTTTTGTTCAGATGGAAAAGTCGAGAGGTTGTCCACCAATGCCTCCGCGATTACATTTCGGAAAATGGACCGATCAAAATTATATGCTGTGTCTCGTTCCAACATGATACTATTGTAGTCATAATTATCGAGCTTAAGGATGCTGTGTCCAAAATTGAAAATAGTAATAACATTTAAAAAATTTGATAGGTCAATATGTAAAACAATTGAAAGGTTGTGTAAACATTTCACGACGATTAGGAAGCTGGCTACTGAGAAATTAGAATTCACAAATGGCACGCAGCCTTATGGAAACTGAAGTCACTTTGCAATTATTATTTTTTTTGTTATGAAAAATTATGCCAAAAATACAAATAATCACACTTGAGGAAAAACATGTAAGTAGCATTCTGTAATTTTTCAACACATTTAGGAAGCTCGTGTTCTGGAAAATAAATAATAAAGACGAAGCACGTGGTTTTCACAGCAAGAAACAAGAATATAGCGGCAACGTTGCATAGACTGAAAGTAGCGGGAAATTCAAATACTCATTTTCGTTCACGGACGACGTGGTTCTTGCACCATAAAGCCACTATTGTTTTTGATATATTTAAAATTAAAATAACGAATATTCCTAAATATTTCTTCTATTTCTTGAAAACATTTAAAGTTTACATAACTTCAAAATTTAGAAAACAAAAAGATATAATTTTTAATTGACGTAAGTGATTTGCGATTTTATAAAACTGACAAATATTCGATAAGTTTTTTTTATAACGCTGGATGAAGTTGTCACTCGGACATTAAGATTTTCATCTTTGCCAAATAATCGGCGAGTGTCTGATTTGTTTTCTTCACGATAAGTGTTGATGATAATATTATATGGAATGTTTGCACCGGCTATTCTTTTTCCGATGTTCAACGAGCAATCATTTTTCAAGGGTGACAACGATTTGAAAATTTATGCTGACCGTTGCGAACAAGCTTCTTTCTGCACGAAGTAATGTTTTACTGCAATCGATTAGCTCTTTTTTTAAAATTGCTCTATCACTTTTTCGAGCATTGTGACGTCGATGACAGCATCGTGCGTTCCATTGTTCGAAATATCCAGTGGCAGATCTGATGTCGCCAAAGAATTCTCACCCTTGCCTTTTTTTGCCTGTAACTTTTTTTTGTAACAGGCAACGTATCAGTGAATCCATGAATGGAGGTTCAAAAATTTTGAAACAATGGCGTTTCAGCAATAGCTCGCAATAATTGAGGGGCATCGAACGTGTTATTGTGAGCATATAAGACGCATATTTTTTCAAACGATTTGAGAAACAACAACGAAGCTTGGAGCACTATTGCTACAGGTTTCGATTCGACACGACGTCCGTAGAGCATTAAATTACCATCCTCGTTCGTTAGCCCATTCACGTTCGAAGCTCCTTGAGAGATTTGTCGTTTCGGGTTTGCATACGCCGAAAAAATGATATCACCACTTTTGGCTCGCAATTTGGAGAATGTCAGCGTTTTTGTTGAAACCGGAGTTCTCCAAATAAAAAAAATACATGTTTTTCTTCAGGGTCATTCTCTTCTCCATTTTCAAAAGTATTCGTTGTCAAAAGTCCCATATTACTGGTGTACATTCTTCCCTCTGAATTCTCTTTTAAGGGGTAAGGCCACTGTAACGGCCCAAAAAAAAGGTTTGTTCACTAATTTTTTGCTCCCGAAATTGAAGGTATTTGAAAAAAAACTTTTAATGGTGTTATCGGGCATACATTAAACTTTATTATAAAATTTTTTTACAGTAAAAAAAAACAAAATGGCGGTTCCACAGCTATCTTCCCGGGACATGTTTTGCTTCCAGGGCTCCGCGGCACGCAGCACCACTGGTGCACTTTTGAATCTAGAACAAAAAAAAACCATTAATCTAGAGGGCTATAGCTAGAGAATGTCGATCGGATTTTAAAAAGTATCAATTTTTGTGGATTTGGCGTGCGTTTGAAAAAAAAAATTGATTTTTGACGAAAAAAACGGCAAGTTTTTTGTTAATAAAAAATCAATAAATAAAGTTCTTGAAAATTCCGATCGACATTCTCAAGATAATGTAAATGTTCACATCTGGTTAAAATTTCAAGTAAAAAAAATGAAAATTGTTCGAGTTATGCTGCGTGCCATTTTGAAAAACCATGTTTCGAGAAAAACGCGTTTAAAGTTTTGCGAATAGTTTTTTATTGGAAAAAATTTAAAAAAGAAGAAGCACAGGACCTTTTTTTTCTTATTCTAGAGGGTTTAAACTATTTTTTAAGCCAATAAAAAAAAATCGATTTTTCAAAAAATTTACAGTGGCCTTACCCCTTAAAGTACGAAGAAGAGTCTTTTTTTTCAAATAAGCGTCTTTTCTTTCGTTCCGGATTGTCCATTTGTTCAGCTCTTACCAATATTGCTTAGACGATTCGTTCGACATAATTTTTTGTCAGCTCTCCGGGAGTTATGGTTAATTTTTCTTTGACTGCCTCAATATATTGTTCGCCGCAATTTTTCTGATTAGCGGCGCAAGCGAACTTAAAATTGGCCGATTCTGATAAGCTGTAACACCGTGATTTTGGGGCTTTACTTGCCATTGTAGCGTTTAAAGATTAATTTGCTTGGCTAGAGGCTCCAGCAGCAAACGGATCTATATTTTTTTGCCAGTTTATCAAATAACATTTTCAAATCCTCGAACTTCATGGCTCGTCTCGAAAATAATCATGTGGTTCGAAGCACTGATCGTGTTGGTTGAAGCAATGATGCGGAATATTTTCGATCGCAGCTGCCATTGCTTCTCGTCAACCTTTATTTTTCGCAGTTGCGTATGCGAAACAGCGTCGAAGCTGCTCAATGCACCCCGTTGATGAATCTTCATGATTTTGTTTCATCTTGTACAGCTCTTTGACAACACCTTTGTTGGTATGGCTAATGTCTGAGTGTTTGACGACGGGCTGAATATTGCTACGACGTACTGCTGCAATGGTGGAGCTGTCATCATCTCCCACTAAAACGCCAACTTGAAGATTGTAATCTTTCAATATTGAGCTCTTGGTGGTTAATTTCACGGCTGCATTGGGTTCCAAAGCTTTGGCGCTCCCGGTAAAGTTGCGATGACAGTTACGGTCCTCCGGCGTATGGCCTTTGTCACATTTTCGACATTTTCTACAACGTGCTGTGAAATCCAAAATACGCTTTGTACGTAAGCTAATGATCGCTGCTTGACCGTTCAAGCTATCATTGTTCCTGCCTGTGCCGCGGGTGCTCCAACCCATTTCGTACGAAACGACAACTCGCACCACGTCGTCAAATGTTATTTTTTTCCGGGCTTGAATTTCACTTCGTAGACCTTTCATTACTTCATTCGGTTCACAAGAATCCCGAGGCGTTGAGGTGGCATCAGTTATATTTTTTTTCTTCAACAATGAAGCTGGACTGCAAATCTTGAGGTCTAAGAAAAAGTGAGAAGGCATTCGTACAAAATAAATATCCCTTTTCTTGCACATAAATTTTTTATTTCTTTTTTCAGCTCATGGAAACATAGTCGTTATTACATATAATTAAAAAAAAAATATATTCAATAATCACTTACGACTATTTTTCATAATTCGTTTTGTAAATTTTATATTGTGAAAAAGTATATGTAAAACCTAAAACAAAGCACAAGATCTAGAAAAAAAGTATAGGAAATTTTTCATGATTCAATGTATATCCAATCTCAAAGACATCAAAAACAGGAAATTAATATATATATATATATATATATATATATATATATATATATATATATATATATATATATATATATATATATATATACAAATTGAATAAAAATTAGAAAAATTGTAAAAGATTCAAAATATACATATTCAATTCGATACGAATTGAATATGTATATGATTCAAAATATATGTATTCAATTCGATATATGATTCAATATGATTCAAAATATACGTATTCAATTCGATACGAATACAAAATATATATAAGTAAAATAGAAATAACTGCGAAAATGGAAAATAATGCATTGGGGAAAAATATTCGATTCTCATTTTTTGGTTTCACTTTGATTCATGAATATTGCAGTGGTTGGAACTCCCCAAGTTATTAGTATCACACTCACACTTTGCAACCAATTCATTTTGTAAAATAGCAGCAGTACTAAAAAAATGTGCTGCAATCCAATCACTATAATATCAAATCATAATGAAAGTAAGAAAAGCTTATAACAAAAAATTTTAATTTTCTGCATTTTCGATGGTGGTCTCTCTTACCACCTGAATCCATTTCTTGCAGCTTTCTTTCGCGACGTCTTGCACAATTGGTCCAATCTTTCTTACGTGTTTCTTGAACGTTTTGGAATGTAATGGTGGCGCGTTGACACGTCCAAGAAATTTGCCTGAAACCGCATGCAATATTCCTGAAAATATCAACATGATGTACATTTTGAGCAATCTTTCAGTATAAAACATTACAGCTTGGAAAATAGCCCTTTTTATGGGAAAAATTGCTACGTAACAAATTTTCCTATGAAAGTGCACTTCTGCAGTAATAGCATGTATTATGTTCAAGTTAAAAATGCAAGAATACTTCTGCAAAAAAGTCTGCTATACTTCTTTCAAAAGTTTACGATGACATTTTCTCTAGTAAAATTTTATATGAAAACTTACTGTGCAGTACATTTTTTTTATAGCAGTTCACTGCAAAGCCTACCCGCACACAAAAACATTCTTAAAGGGAGGCAAGTTTTTCATGTAAACCAAAACTGGCGTGATATCCCTTGTCGTGTCAAATCGCGGTATCGTAGGTTATATCCTTTCATGAATCGTGATATTAGAGTGTCGCTCATTAATATAAAAAAATGAATGCAACTGGCCAACGTGTAGTGTTCAACGTACTAGAGAAAGCTCTTTTCTTTAAACGAATATTAAGATAGCTTATGGCATCTGAAATTTGTGGATGATGGACCTTATTTGTATACGCGAACCTTCACCAGCGTTTGAGGGAACAGTCGTACTGTCTCAGTATTGAGGAAGCAATTGAGTTAACCCTTACTTCTGCCACTTCTTCAGATTGTCTTTCAAATGTTTGCAGTGAATAAAACCGTAGGTCACACCGGTCATGCCGCCGTCAATACTTCATAACATAACATAAATGCCCCGTACTATATCACTAACCTCATATTAGACAAAGATATTGGGGTTGGCATAGTTGGAAATATCCAAACGCGCTGGCATGTAACTTGTTGGATGGAAGAACCATAACGAGGAGATTTAAAAAAAAAAATACAGACGAGTAGACTTACAAGAGCGATTTCATGCTCTCTAAATAACGACCATGGCGAAAAACAAAGCCGCGGGCATCATCTAACTCACCCTCTACCCTCACGCGACCTGCCGTTCATCATAATTATTCAATGCTGCATTACACAACAGCTTATAGTTCCAATAACCCACAGGAAAAAACTGACATGTTCCATAATGGATTTCTAAACGGTTTCTCCCTCGGGAGGATCTAGCATCACTGACACCGCTGCTCCTAGGGCAGCTATGGCTGCCCCAACGCAATATTGCGTATCCGCAAAGTGTCAATAGCTCTTTCTTACGATGTCAGTCAGCAAGGGCACAATTTTAAGATTTAACTTCGGAGCTTCCATAAAAAAGTCCATTTTCCTGTCGTAGGATTCCAGGATTAAAAAAAATTATTTTCTCGTACCACTTCGTTGTTCCACTTCAACCACGTGTTCTTCAGTTCGGAATGGTACCTGATTTCCTTGAACTTGCAATCGATGGAATTTCCGACCAAGACTCTCAAAACATCATTTTGTGCTGTCTCATTTCGAGAATCATCATTTTGATAACTTTTGTACGTCCCTTTTTCCTTTCCCTCAGTTTTGTCGGGAGTTCCCTCATCCGAGAAAAAAAAAGGAAAGAAAAAATCGTCCAGAAACTGCCCCTGTTGTGAAACAAGTCGTCCCGTTTCTGTTGTGGCCGTAAGCCTGGCAGTATCCTCTGAGCGTTGCCTTTCAATCTCGTGTGGAGATTTGGGAATACTGAGGTGACTTGTGGATTTGTTATTCCATTAATTTTTTTATAAGCTCGCTTTTCTGGGTTGTTACGGTAAATTGTTATTTTTGGACCTTCACCAACGTCTCGACTACCTATGTTAGGTTATTCAGACGATATTGTAGGTGAATGAGTGCCTCGTCTTGTTTGCGCTTTCCTCGATGACTGTTTTGCGATCTTGATCTTCATCCTTCCTTTTCTTATTTTCGGGCATTGTTATTCTTCCAAATATTAACGTTAAGCACTGATTTTTAGCACCGCAGTAGAAAAAACGTGGTGACGTTTCGGCACAACGAAACAACATGAGATGAAGGGCCCCAAGAGCAAGCGGATGTGTGAAAAAAACTTCAAATTCCAAACGCTGTTGTGAGTTTAGGCATCACACGCATGGCCACAATAATATCATCGAGAATGAGACATGTAATATAATATAAACATTTCTCACAAAATTGGTACTTCGCGTTCAAGAGGGATAAGGGCGAAAAAAATGATCGGAGTTAATGGAAAATATATACTAAACCAGTGTGTGACATAGCACCTAAACAAATAGCGTTTCAATGATTTCGAACTGTGTTTTGTCCTTTCAAGATCGTGGATCTTGGAGTTTTTACAGGTCCGCATGAAAACTGCGATTATTTTCATAGATCAAAAGATGTTACCGAAACTTCTTGGACATTTCCTCGTGCGAATGAAACATTTTTCGTAAGAGAGAAAAATGTGTGTCATGGTTTAACGAAAATGGAACAGGAAGCTAAGTTCCATGAATTTTAAGTAAATAAAAGCTTTACCAACGTTTTTGGTGTGATTGAGCTAATAATGTTTTGTTTAATTGTAAGTTCACTGAACTTTATCATCAAAAGAGTTCGCATTTGTACGTAACACCCCAGGTAGAAATTGTGTTTGGAATCCTATAGGATTCCCCTACTTCTCCTTACTCCCTGATAGGGATCCAACGGGACACCCCATTGGATCCCTATCAGGAAACGTCACGCTCGTACATTGGATTTCAAGAGGGACTCCCCATCGGGATCCAAAAGGGATTCCCATCGGGATCCAAAAGGGATTCCCATCGGGATCCAGTAGGGATTCCTATCGGGATTCCATAGGGATTCCATAGGGATTCCCTATTAGGATCCAATAGGGAGTTCCCATCGGAATCCAATGTAAGAATCTTAAAGCTTCCCCACAGTATTGAACGGAATCCGATACGATGCTTGATCGATCATATCGCGTTCTGTAAGCCCAAAATGCTACAAAAAATAAAAGCATCGATACACTAAAGAGATCAATTTATTGTTTACAAAGGAGTACATATCGAATACCACAATATACTTATTTTGTTTTTTTTTTAATTGTTTACCCATACTGAATATTTATAGTGCTTTGTATAGTATTCTTCGAATACTTATATCTTATATCTATATCTTCGAGTACTTTTTATACTTTATGAACTTTTTAAAAATACTTTAAATACTTTTTATGCTGTAACGTAGTTTTTATACACTTTTTATACTATTATTAAGCAAAAATACTTGTGCAGTTATGGGCGGGATATTCTTTGAATACTTTTCATACGATATAAAATTTAAACACATTAATAAGGTTGATGCTTGCATCATTGGAATGCAACAAACATTAATGCGTGTTTGGAGTAAATAAATTTTACGATCGCGATTGCGCAGTAACTCGATTGTCGTGCGCTTTTCAACGACGACACGAATATATATGTACGCTGCGCCGCTTATGTTCTATCGCCCGACGTCTTTCTTTTGTCGGAAGGGATTTTCTGAATCCTTATTGGATCCCGATAGGGAATTCCTATTGGCTCCCGACAAGGAATCCCTGTTAGATCCCGATGGGGAATCCCTATTGGATCCCGATGAAATCCACCGGGTCGGGTGGAAATTGCTGTTACGGGCTACAAACTTAAGCGAATGTGTAATATATATCATGTTTATAAAAATATGATTTCATACTTACATTTAATTTTCTTTTAAAACCTCATTTAAGCCGCTCTAACAAAACTCCACACCTACAGCGATAAACCGCAGACGCAATCGTAACCCGATTGCCGTCACGTCCAAAACAAATTTTTATGCGTACAAGTATTAAAAATTCAAAAAGTGTGCATATTAAAATTTATAACAAGTTTTTTTATTCGTATAAAAAATACTAGCCCATAACAAACTATAAATATACAATATGGGTAAGCACTAAAGTAAAGAAGTTACTAAAGAATATAATTATATATTGTAGTATTCGATATCCTAACACATTCCTAGAAACACGTTGGTGCATCTTGAAACTCCCAAGCAAATCTGTGCATGGGACCATCAAAGAATAATTGTTTACAGAGCGTCGCGAAATCCCATTTTATATAATTTCTAGTAAAAAATTCTCAAACCACGTTAATCTGGAAACAGCCCAGGATCCATTTGGATTCCAATGTGGTCTCCCTACCTGGGGTGTCCATATCAAATCCTCATAAGGATCTGGTAGAACCTGGGGAGTCCCCAACAAATACATTTGGATTCCAATGTGGACTCCCTACCTGGGCCGTCCCTATCAAATCCCCATAAGGATCTGGTAGAATCTGGGGAATCCCCAACAAATCTATTTGGATTCCAGTGTGGACTCCTTACTTGGGGCGTCCCTATCAAATCCCCATAGGGATCTGGTAGGATCTGGGGAGCCCCCAAAAAATTTCTGCATGGGACGGTGAGTCCATAATCAATTATCCAAGTTAATTATGAGAAACCGTATTATCGTATCGAATAGTGTTGAGATATTTGTGTGCAACGAAAAAAAATGAATTTTCTTAACCCTTACGGAACTGGACATTCCCGTTCGAATGCATTACGAGGTCACGGTGTTTATGAGTTATAATTATCGAGCAGGGGCTAGACGAAACGTGTGTGATTCTTACTCGGTATAAAAAAAATTAAACAACTTTTTCTGAATTTTATTCATGTAGAGATTGCGTAGCTAGTAGCGAAAGCCACCATCTCTTCAACTTGGACCGCAAAATTGGCAAAGGCACATACGTGGATAATCAAATAGTAATCGCGCAATTCTTATATCAATTTAGACCGTCAACAGCAATGACATCGCGATGATAAATAGATAGCCAATTAACGATAAGGTTATAATAATTATACTCATTTTCGTAATTCTCCTATGGAGCTATTTTATTTAAAATGGATGAAATACCTGAAAAAATTAAATTTATTATTTTAAAACGCAAACTTTTTTTTAGCACGAACATCGATGATTTTTCATTATCACGTATTATTTGTATTGTTAAGTGTATTCAGTATATTCATATTTCACAATATTCAAAGCATGTTCCATTATTTTTCCACTTGAGAGAGCGGTTTATAGTTCGTTTGACAATCATATGAAAATCGGCCACGTCAATTTGACCCAGCGTGTCATCGGCTCGAGGTTATCCGGACGTGTGAGTAAGGAAAGGAATCGAAAGGCCGAGGAGATGTGATAAGTTGGAAGAATCAAAAGCGAGAAAGATCCAGGTGAGAGCTGACTGAGGAAGGAAAAGTGTACACGACGAAACGTATCCGAGCTTTGAGTATTCTCGAATGGTCGTGCACATCACGAATTCTTCAACCCTTACCCCGGGGGTTGTTGGTAATGTGGGGAAGGAGGAGAAGCAAGAGCGGAGAAGGGAGGACAGCCGGGCTAGTCGGGACGCTCAGCATCCCGAATGAAGGAGGAAGGAATCGAGGAGGAGAGATCGAGAAGCGGGTTGGGAGAGGGCGTTTGTGTTCGCAAAGGGGCGCGGGGGTATGTTTATTGCTCGAAGCTATCTCTTTTAGGTAAGGGTGGGTGCCGCGTCACACAGTCATTTTCATAATTCGGCCGTTCGTATTCTTGTCGGCCGCGCGGCCCGAATCGAACAACAGAGCGGAGCCCGCAAGCGGGCATAGCTCTCGAGCAGAATGCTCGCCCTTCCCGCTTTCCACTATTTCGTCCCCCACGAGAAACCGAGAGACAGACTTATACTTTTCTTTCTTCCTCTCATTTTCCCCGGCCGCCCTTCTTTCCTTTTCGTACACGGCTGCTCTCTCTCTCTCTCTCTCTCTCTCTCTCTCTCTCTCTCTCTCTCTCTTTCTCTCTCTCTTGTCCTCGTTTATTCACCCTGGCTACGTACAGAATCAACCACGTATGGCATGTATACTTGCGCGATACGTTTTCACGTATAT
>OZ023317.1:1502094-1574594 GCA_964007375.1 Ophion obscuratus | reverse complement strand
ACTTCGGGGTTGTGCTTATTGGAAATGATTTTATTGCTTCCTCGTAAGTGAACTAATTTTGGTCCATGTAATCGTAAATTTGGGTCTCCTGGTATCAAAGCTTCTATCCGTTTGATGGAATTGATTAATAGCCATTGTATCTCATCTCTTTGAAAGGTAATTTCTTTCTCTCGTTGATGGCGTGTAGTTATCCCTGGTAGGTGATATTGGTTCGCTGCGTTTACCCGGTGCCTTTGAGGGTGACTTGTTTCTTGCGCTTTACGGCGCGTACTCGTTTGCAACATCGGTCGTATAGACATGGCGCCGGTGATAAAAGCCGTGGCGACCTGGTAATTCTCGGACTCTTCTAGATTACAGGCTTATTGTCACCTGGAAAGGGGTTTCGTTTCTCTGCCCGATATTCTTTGTGTTGTCTAGATCAGGACCCCTAGACCCTTCTCACCCCTTTAACGGCGAACCCCCTAGGCCTCGTTCGTCAATTTTGTATCTCTATTCATGTTGTCCGCGGACCCCTTGGGATATTCTCGCGGACCCCAGGTTGGGAAACCCTGGTCTAGATTTATTGGAATTGTGGGGTGAGTGCGATGAAGCAGGGCGTGACGTATAACTATTCGATTACTTTGTAGGCTTTTTTCGTATACACTAGTTTGGGATGTTTCGAAATCTTTCTACAAAGCAGATTCGACAGAAAAATCGTCGTTATCCTTTTGTGCTGTATTTTGAGTATGAAAATCATTCCTCTGGAGTGTAACTATCCAGACTTCATATACACTGGTAAGCTGAAGAGGCACTAAACATTTTTAAACATCAGAAGAAACAAATTCTTTGAAACCATACGACATTTGTTCAATTCCTACCTGAAAAATAAAAAAAAGATAATGAGCGCAGGTATCTCACAATAAGTAACGAAATTTTGTAACGTTTTCTCAATCATTCCTCTGGAGAGCTGTAAATCAGTTCATATATTGGGTGACGGGTCGTACAGCTGATCATGCTTGCCAGAGCCTTTTACATCTATACTTTTCCGAAGAGACTGATTGTGACGTGTCATTTTTGTAGCTTACGCTTTTTTCTACAGACCTGGCCTATTATGAGGCGGTGTCACAGGCGAGGGAGTCATTTCTCTGGACATTCTTAACTGTATCATTTTTCAATCAAATAAGTCACTCTTTACCTGTTCAAGTGGACCTTTTAGATACCTACTCACCGCCAGATTTTGAGGATAGAAAAATGTAACATGCTGCGCTGTGTATAAAAACTCGTTTGAATTATCATTTCTCTGACGTTATTCTTCGGACTCCTCCCAACCTGTGAGATCAACGGGTATTATAGATGCACCAGAGGCATGACACCATCTTGGTTACGCATGTGTGGATATGCATAAGGTTACAGGAAAATGATTCTTCTAGACTATTGCAATGCCACTAACGAAAGAAGAAAGGCTCCGTAAGAAAAGAAAACGGAAAAACGGAGATCCGACAGGCTTAAGCATGATCCTGTAGGATGAGAGAAGTTGAAACGAAAAGAGCGAGATCAATATCCAAAGAAAAAGGAGAAGAATATTCTTCTCCTTTTTCTTTGGATATTGATCTCGCTCTTTTCATACAAATGCAATTTCATTAATATATAATAATAAATCAATCAAAACTTGATGGGAAAAGGTTTGCATCATTCCTCTGGCTCTACTATTTCTGTCGATCATGATAATTTTCTTAAAACTGATGAAACGGTGTGATCCACAGGGAATTATATTTGGGTGTTCCATTTTAATCTTACACCTGATTTATTTCGAAAAATACTACTCTGATCATGTATTGAGTATAGTAAAACTTTAAAGTTTCAAAAAGGGACGTTCAAAAAAAATATTTTTTGGCCTAAAATTCAAAATGGCGACGTTAAGGTAGCCGACTTGTTTTTTTGAATGGGAACATGACTTTTTATTTTCACCAAAACATTTGTTATGTCAACGCTAACGACTTTCGTAAAAAATCTTTTTTTTTGTAAAATTCAACATTTTTAAGATAGAACACCATTTTTCACTATTTTAGCACTATTCCTAACGTACCACGAGGAGGTGAAGTCTTTTACATCCCCAGTGTGTGTGCCGGTGTGAGATTTTTTAGTTTGAGTTTATTCGATAACCCAAACAAACCCAAACAAAGATTAGGTCTCTGCGGTTCGTCACTTCGTTATCAAACAAATACTTGTAGAAATTTGAGTCGAAAGAAAGTACTGCCCCTGATCTGCCTTCCCTAAATGATGTCATGCCATGGTCAGGCTTCCCAGCCTCTATCAGGTTCACCATGTAACAGATCTTACGCCAGGATTTGCCGTTCCATTTTTCGGGAACGGATAAGGAACTGGACAGGAGAAAGAACAAGTACTGGAAGGGCTTACTAATATTTATTATCCTTTAGCACTCGAGAAGTGACTCTCGCTCACCACTTACTATCCGAGCGAAACAAGCCTCGAGTGCAAAGGGTTATTTCACAAGTATCGCACAATCATAAGCATAAGTGCACGCTGTAAGCATAGCAGTGCTGATCGTAGTACAACGCAGAGGCTGAAATGTTATCCTCGTACAGTGGTCTCTTGCTTACGCGAAGCGCTTCGCTTGTAGCCACCTGGCGGATTGGTGGCGAAATACATTCGGGTAATGTTTCCCTGGCCAGAACATTGATATTTCTCGACACGACAGGGCGTTCAAAAACCACGAATTATCTACTTGTTTGCCTTATTAAATAATTTGTCTATTCGTTATGTTCAAATAATAAGTTATTGTAATCCCGATATTTACGATAATCATTATTATCCTCGTCGATTATCATTGATGAAATGAATGCTTTTAATGGTGAATATAATTACAACCGATGTATTAGTTTTATCCTCATAAATTATAAATATTTTTGCCGAGGTAAAAGCCAATGTAGCTTCACACAGTTCTAAAAGACAGGCTCCCCTTGGAGCACATAGCAATGTTCAGGTCCGGGAGACATTATGTGAAGATGTACTTGCTCGCAATGTATCCCGGTCAGAAGATTGTCATTTTCAAATATAGAGGGCAAGCCGTAAAAAACTATTTCGCGGTCGTCCCCGTTTGTTCCATGGGAGGGCCCGGTTAGGTGAATCAGACAAGGCAAGTCTGGTCAGGGCTCGACACAAAGTAGAGAATGCCCGGTCATATTTCTGCACGCGCTAGTGCGTGTGAGTTTGCTTGGATTTGTTTGATAACAGAAGTCACTAGCCGCAGAAACGTCATCCTTGGTTGGGTTTGTTTGGGTTATCGAACAAACTTAATCAAATTCACACCCACACACGCACGCATGCATACGCGTATGTGCGTGTATGGGTGTATACTACATCCCTAGTGATATACTAAGGATGTAAAGACTTTACCTTCTCGTGGTACATTCTTGATAGCGCTAAAATAGTAAAAAAATGGTGTTCTAACCTAAAAATTTTGAACTTTATGAAAACAAATTTGTTTGAAAAGTTGTTAGTTTTGGCATGACAATTTTCATTGTAATAGGAAAAAGTCATGTTCTTATTTTTTTTTTATCTTGTCGGTGATCTTAACGTCGCCATACTGAATTTAAGACCAAAAAATATTTTTTTTAACGTCTTTCTTTGAACTCTAAAAGTTCTACTATACTCAATACTTTATCGGAGTAGTTTTTTTCGAAATAAATCAGGTGTGAGATTAAAATGGGACACCCGGTATTATAGCGATTAGAAGTGAAGTCAATTGCAATTTTTGAATGAAAAAATGAAATGTTGTTTATAAATTTCGCTGTCCGGCAAAGCGATCATTCTGCCAGAATCACCCCTATAATGAATAAGCCCGTCTGGCTTTGTGATTAGTAAATTGCATTTTTTTACTTGGACGGTTAAATTTTCTACGAAGTATGAAAGTCTAATTATACACTAAGTATCTAGTCCCTAGTTTTTGTAATTCATAAGTTGCAGGTTTTTGAAATACTAGACAGACAAGCCACGCTTTTGTGGTACGAAACCCTAAAAACGTCGCATATACTTGGAACCTTTTTTCCAACTTTTTAAGAATACGTTTCAGAAAAATCACTATTGATCGTTTCAGTGTCTTGGAATTGTGCAGGGGTCCGAAAAGTTGAGACAAATAAATCAAGATATACATGTGAAAGGGAATACAATCAAGAAATAATGGGCGGGGAGAGAATGGATGAGAAGGAAAAGTCGGACCTATAGAGGAACGTAGTCCTGGATGGCGTCAATGTCTTCGGTGATCTATTACACTTTGTCGTTGGATCGATACTAGCCAATAGAGCGTTGTCGAGAGGTCGTGGCCTCCGACGACGGGCGTCAAGAACATATGGCGGTTATATACTCGACCGATTGTATTAATGTTTTCAGCCGAGACACGACTAGATAGTTGCTTCGGATTTAACCTATTATTATCCGACTTACTATCGCTATATACGTATCTGTGAAAAATACAAATCGTTCGTTCGTCATTACATCCTCATTGGCGTCTATAAAACTCTTTTTCAATTTTTGAGGCTTTCTCAAATAATTTTGAGAGTGTTTTTATGTTTTCAGAATTACATTTTTCGATCACCCATAAGCACAAGATAAGATACAACGTACAAGCATAACATAAGATGAAACATTAATGGTTAAAAACTATGTTAATAATGTCATTAATAATCAGCGAAACTGAAGCGGATGTGTTATTTTGTACTTTTTCAAAAATTATTTCAATGTACAAGGTAATTAAGGGCGGGGTAAAGTATTTAAATTTTTTTTAAATTTTTTAAATGAATGCATAATATATCAAGAATATTGTGTTAAAATTTCAAGTCGATCGGAGTAAAATTGACGAAGTTATGAGTATTTGAGCGTCTATTGCTCCATGCCGTTCTCTTCTCTTCTGCGTTTTTCAAACCCTTTTTCTGAGACTTGTCATATTTGAAGTCCGTGTGCACGATAACTCAAAACCTACTGGAACAATCGCTTTGAAATTTTGCACAGTACTTCTTCACATAATTCACCAGGTATTGTCGAGAGCTTTGTTGTTTTTTTTTTAATAATTACTAATTTTTCAACATCAAATTAGCCGATTTTTTTTGCGAAAATCGGGTTTTTGGCTCCCAAGTGCTACGAAAAATCGAAAAATCGAAAAAAAAAAATCCTCCCGTCATTACCTCGAGAAACATCTCCTTTAACAAATGCATTTTGATTTTTTTGTTTCAAATGATTCTGTTGCGAGTTATGGTGCACACCGCAAACCAACTTTTTTTCGAGACGCCTCCGGGGTTTAATTTTCACTCGCTCAATTTTGAATATTTTGCAATGCAAATTTAGGAGAATGTTGTTCAAATGTTACTTTATTATATGTAAATTTTTCAATAAACGAACACTATTCGTTACGCCAAGAAAAAATCTTAAAAACATGCCTTTTTTTCGCCGAATTAACTTTACCCCGCCGTTAAAGAGCCTTCCACAGTACTTGATATCAGTTTTTCTAATATCTAACTTACCTCGATGAAATCGCAATATGAAAAATGACAGGATTTAAATAGTAATAAAGTATTTTATAAAATCGTTTTTTTTTGCAATTTTTTTTAAAATAAAAATATAATTCGTCATGAAGGAAGATTTGCTATTAAAAAAGTAAAGGTAAGACTGTCGTCCCTTACTATGCATTGTCAGTTGATGCAGATTTTATTCAATTTATGATTGGTACTAACACAAACAAAATTTGTATTCTTTATTTTTTCTTCGATAAGATTATGATGCATTACCACTATTGTTCTGCTCTGAAATAGATTTATGTTTGTTTTCAGGTGTTTTCGTTGATAAAAGTATACGGTATATGAGTATCCGAAGTTGCGTTAAATTATTCTGAAAAAAAGCGGGGGACGACGAGGACATGAATACCACTGGTCGAACGTAATACAGAGTCTTGAAACCCCTCCTGCAGAGGTTGTACACGGATGCCGATCCACTAGATTCTGAAGTATCACGATAACAATATTTCCACGAAATATTACCCTTATCCGATTTTTTATGACAATCTTATTCTAAGATTACATTTTTGGGTGGCTCATAATAAGAGAGGTTTGGAAAATATGTGACACCGATACGACACGCTGCAAGAATTGTGGTGACAGGTCAAACTTCGATGTGTTAAATACACCGAGTGCTGTAATTGACGGATTACTTTTTACGATGATGCAATTTTTAAGATGTTTTGAACCAATATGGTGTGGTAAAGACGTATCGTTGTCTTTGAGTAACACAAGTACCAGTAGTACTTTCCGGATTTCCGTGTTATTGAACGAAATACCAATTTGAGTTGTGAAACAAAAAAATTCAAAAGCTAATTCCGGTAGTTGCGTTACTCAAAGATAAGGATACGTACTTTACTTATCACACTGCTTCCGTACGGTGAGCGCAAGTGCCGGCGGTGATTTTCATGTTTTTTAGCTCAAAACAAAAACAAATTAATTGAAACATTAAGAAATGTTTATTGATTCGAGGCACGAGGAAAGGCAAAACCCAGGTGCCTGATTTTTGCATATTGTTTTAGCATATCCTCGACTCAAAATCATCAGAAAAACTTGGAGGATCTTTTTTCTTTTATTTTGGTGTTGCGAAACATTTACCAAAAAACATTTCTAAGATTTACACATTCTTTCGAACTCCGCTTTGCAAAAACATTGTCCTAAACATTTTTCCTGAGAGTTTTGTAGAAAAGGGGCCGTCCATATATTACGTTATCGATTTTTGCTGATTTTCGACCCCCCCCCCCCCCTACAATCATCCTGTCGTCATTTCCCAATGACCCCCCCCCCCTCTCGCAAAATTGACGTCATTACCAGTTTGGCAAAATTAAAACATTTGCGGATTTGAGAAAAATTGGGTAACATTAAAACATTTTGTTATAGAATCATCTTTTATTATTTTGTACTTTGGCAATGTTTATTAATATAATAATATTATTCTTCCCTATTCTTTAGTTTTCTTTGGATAGCTCCCACATTTTGTTATAGAATCATCTTTTATTATTTTGTACTTTGGCAATTTTCATTAATATAATAATATTATTCTTCCCTATTCTTTAGTTTTCTTTGGATAGCTCCCACGGAGTTTTCACCCATTCTTGCAAATCCTGGATCACGGGTAATATCTCCGTATCCTCCCCATATTCATTTTGGCTCGATCGAAATATTTTCATAGGTACGCTGTTATTTGAAGTTCTCGAATATAATGTAGACAAACCTTATGTAATAAATAAATAAATAATGAGTTCAATAATTAATACCATTAGGTACTTGCAAAATATTTTTCATCACTCATGCGGGGAAACCACTCTAGTTGTACAATATACTATTGTACATTTTGAAGTAACTGGTATCACAAGAATGACGTCAAATTCGAAACGCCCCCCCCCCCTCTCATCCATCATTTACCGTCATCCGCAGACGAACCTCCCCCCCCCCAAATTTAGAATGACGTAATATATGGACGGCCCCAAAGGAACTCAGCTTTTTAACGCTGTCACAGTGGATGCTGTGTAACCGTTTTTTGCCGGAGTTATGATCTTCCAAAGTCGACATAGGCCCTTTTCATTTTGGTAATAGTTATCTCGAAAAAAACGTACAGATCTCACTAAAAACGAATTTAAAGCGAAATGTATGTCCCTGCACAAACTCAAACTTGTGCAAGTTTGTTCAATTTCTGCTTTTTGTCCTTCAACAAACAATCACTGTATTACAAAAAAAACCGAACTTATTTTCAACCTCAATTTCTTAAAACGAAATGTCAATCTGCAAAATGCATTTAAACATTTTCTGCGTTGACTTTTCACAGAGATGTAGCGATTCTAAAAGTTCAAAATTTGGACGACAAAAAGGCGTCCTTCAATTTTTGCCCTTGGTGTATAAAATGTTCGCTCGTGTTTGAACAAGTCCTTTTAGTGTACTCCTTTTCCGTGTGCTCGGGAGTTTCTGATTTTGACGCCAAAAGTTTCAGAATCGTTTTGAAAAATGACGAACAAAGGAACAAACGGAACAAAACCGAAAATCAGCATGTCTTCTTGCCTTTTAGAGAAGCGACCATTTTTTTAGTATTGCACTTGTTCACATCTCATTGCAAATTGTCATACTTATCGCAGTTGACGAATATTTCAGATAGTACGAATCTGTCACATTTATAAATTTCGAGTGATTCAAGTGTCTGGCTGTCCATGTCGCATTTCGCATCGTTAAATATTTTCAAATTGAATTTTGGCGCTTCACCAAAATCAGATAACATATGTGCATCTGTGCGGAAACGTGTGTACGTGTATTGCTATTACGTAAAATATTTGATTCGACGCACAGTTTTCGTTATTATAACATACTACTCATTATTATCATCGTAATGGTAATGTTTTATGAGCAGCCCTTTCGAATTATATAGAGAACTTTAAATATTATAAGGCTGAAAAGCTCCAACGATATGAAATGTAATTAAGTAATTGACGCAACGATTATAGAATATTGTCGACAACCGTAATTTTCCTACCACAATCATAATACCACTCTTGCTAACGGCCTCCTCATCATTTTTTTTCTTGCTGCTCTCTGGAACTGTTGCGAGTTAGGAATTATTAAGGATTGCTTTTTTCTTTATAAGAACTATCCACTACAATTTTTTTTTTTTTTGAATGCACCTCGGATAAAAATATTTTATCCGAAATATTTGCCAGCAGTGTGTGTGTGTGTGTGTGTGTGTGTGTGTGTGTGTGTGTGTGTGTGTGTGTGTGTAATTTTAGATTATAACGTGGCGTCGACTAACAGGGTTATTAGGAACATTTTAAATTATAATTTCCCATCAGGTACCAGGGCAATTGGCAATGATATCTCCTGGAGCTTTATCTGTACGAAATTTCTCTTTTCACCAGCAGGAGGATAAAATAGTAATGCTAACCTTTAAACCTGCCGATGCTGTGGTTTAGAGATGCATACTTTATGCATTATATCGAAGTCTATAAGACGCAATATATTTCATGAGATATGCGGTTATTGTGCTATAGAATAAAAGGTAAATGGTTTTATATACATTTTTTCGTATTATGAAAGTAAATTAACATTTCAAGTGCCGTGTGGTCGGACGGTACATCACTCATTTGAGTTGTGCTCCACATAAATCGGGTTTTCACTTGCATAATAGTTCGTGACAATTTATGTTTTGATAACCCGAAGGTTGGGATGTTAAGATGACGAAATCCTTCGCCGAACTTTTTTTTTAACCATGCCCGTCATATTTCTTCTCATCTCAAGAAAATCATTTTTTTTTTATAATAGTAATATGACCTTTTTAAATGAAATGTTTTCAAAAATATTGTTCCTAACTTTAACAATTTAGTGTGCAACATGACTAGTAAACTTGTTTGGCTATTTCATAAAAGTGATTGCACTTTTTTTTGTACATTTGTATGAAAGAAGTATAATGAACCTATTTTTTGAACTTAAATAAAAACTATAGTTTGAGATATTTGAGATAAATCAGAATTTTTTATATAGTAAAACAAGCGATAACGATTTTGAGGGATTTTTTATTACTTGGCGTTTTTTCTTTACTTTAGAAAAAATAGTTTTAAAAAGAGATTTCAGATCTTTTTGAAAGGGAAATATAAATATATCTGAACAAACTAGACGCCTGCAATTTCAAAGTCGTTTAAAGCATTTCTTTTTATTACTGAACATTTTTTTAAAGAAATTAATACAACTTTTTTATTTTCACGATTTTTTTGACAATTAATGATTCAAAATATGCTAATTTATGAGAAGATTAATTTCAAATTAATAAATGTATAGGAAATACAGACGCGATACAAGTTTAACATCCATTTATCAAATAACAAAAAAGGTTAAAGAATGAAACTTTTTACCTTGAGAGGGTATGTTTGTTATTATTTAATAAGAAATTAACGGACGAATAAAAGTAAAGTCCCTTTTAAAAACAAAGAGAAATTTCTGTTTATTAAAATGAAGTTAAATTTTTCCTTCGCACAAATTCTCACTTTACATGACCGAAAAAACCCGTAAATGTCGAAAAACTTTTTTTTTTACCGAGTAAGTGAAAGAACAGTGGCCTAAAGCAACATTGGTTTTCTTTCAATTTTTTTTTACCAAATTCAAAACTTTCATCATTCGGGCTACAGAGAAAAAATTGGGACAACTTTACGCTTAGCATACTTTTTGTGGACACTGTCAACTTGAAAAAACTGCCTGAGCATAATATTCGCGATAGCTATCCGCAAAGAGGTAACTTTTATAGTTTAAGGAATAAACGGCCTTTGTGACATTTTTTAACTGCACATCTCACAGAAAACAAATTGATTCAAAATGTATTTTTTCTTACCTTGAAGAACATACTTTCCAGAACTGTTCTTCAAATTCGTGTACGATGATTGGTCCATGAGTTATAGATTATTAAAGTCAAAAGCCTCATTTGACTTCGATCATGTAATTGATATATACTTGATTCAAAGTCCAAAATAGAAAGGGTGATCCAAGGAAAATACGTCTGATTGCGTCATTAATTAAACAATTTTTTCCTTGTCTGTACACGTTTTCAAAACACAAATCGGACAGTTGCCTTTGCATTTTCCAAGAGCAAATAATTCTTTTGAGTAGAAGCTTGAAATATAGAGATTCTAACCTTTGAAATGCTTTTTAAATTTTTCTCCTACGATGATTTTTCGCGACGATAGAGCAATTTGAAAGTCACTGAAAAATGTTCATAATTTTTTTCTTCTCTTAATGTTTGTGATCCTAACTCCATGACGCTGAGCTTTGCATCGTTGGAATGGAACGAAAAATGTTGAGGATATGTTCATAAAAGTTTAATGAAACGAGGTAAATCCAAATTCAGAAATAAATCAGAATTCCAGACTTATGAACACACGAATTGGTAATGACGTATAGAAGCTAGGTCATGCTCTCACGGCATACAAAGGCTACACATGAACGTCTGTCTGCGAAATTCTTAATTTGATATAAGCAAGTGACAGCAATGAGCACATTAATGAATATTTATTTAACTTTGTATCTATTTGCGTATCTTCCTCTGTCGCTGTTTCTCCGACGGATTCTGCGGGAATGCGGGTAATATTCTATACGCGTGATAGGATCAAAGTAAATAATCCACACCTAAATTTGAGACGAGTAAGTTTCGATCATAATTGCAAGATCGTTTTATTACTGGAAAGTAAAAATAAATAATTAGATTTGCAATAAAAAATGGGATCCTATAATTCTGTTAGCTACAAGTGAACACTCATCAATTCGTACCCTGGTAATTATACAGTTATAAAAATGATGACTCTTATTTTGTGATGTGTATCAAAATTTGATTAATTCAACGATTCTTTTCCTTCAGATTATGGACCAACTTTTTGCGGATTAACCGTCGGTAAAACCACTGGCAGTGGCGGGTTCGCACGTCGACGGAGACGATGAAGACGAAGAAGACACACCTCAAGGAAAAAGTAAGTTAGATCATGCACTGTAAGCCTTATAAGGTTAACCAACTAACACCCAAGTGTCTATGTTTGGACACTTAAAAGGTATGTCTTTTGCATTCTACAGCAGAAATAATGTCACCCTATAGGTAAAATCGCCTGTTCTTTCGATTTATGCCATTATCCTTGAGCTGCGACCCTTCCTTAAAAGTAAAAAAGAGGCTTTAGCTTGAAAATCGGGGTCAAATCAAAACATTCGTGGACAAGCATATAAAAAAATATTTTTAATCGCTAAAAAACGTAGTATTCTTAATTATTTTGGTATAAAATTCATGAATTTGGCTCGTACAGCGACATGGCGAAAATTCAAACCCTTGCCAAGGGTGAAAAGAAAAAAAAATACGTTTTTTTAGAAAATTTATCCCTGTTTCACCCTTGGGAAGTGGTTGAATTTTCTGCCATTTCTCTGTATGGAACAAATTCGTGAATTTTATACCAAAATAAGTAAGAACACAACGGTTTTTGGCCGTTAAGATTGTTTTTTCATACGTTTCTCCACGAATGTTTTGATTTTACCCTGATTTTGTTGAAACATCTGAGTTGAAACATCTTTTTCACCCCTAGGAAGATTCGCAGCTCAAGAATTATGCGATAAATCGAAAGAACAGACGATTTTACTTTGAAGGTAATATTATTTCTGCTTCAGACTGCAAAAAACATCCTTGTTTCTCAAGTGTCCAAACACAGTCGCTTGGGTGCTAATGCGTTAAGGTAAGGTTGATCAATTATATTTTGTATTTATGATTCTAGGTACTAGAAGAAAAAAATTTAATCCGTACCTTCGAGATTTCATAGAACATAAGGAGGTACAAAAAGAAAAGCGAGAACTTCGAGGAAAATATGGTGGAAAGATTGTTGGAGAATGACTAAATGTGGACATATCAATTGGGGAAGAAAACTGAAGAAGAAAGTCTCAGACTCTCGTCGTCACTTTCTAGCCGTGAAACTAGTTTTTAATTCGATTGATGTGGCGATTTATAGGAAGTTTTAAGTTTTAAGATTTTGAACGGTGGAAAGATTGTTGGAGAAAGACTAAATGTGGACATATCAATAGGGGAAGAAAGACCTAAGAAAAAAGTCTGAGATTTTTTCGTTGTGAAATTAGTTTTTAATTCGATTGATTTTTTCAAGGCGATTTATAGTAAGTTTCAAGTTTTAAGATTTTGTATGCCATTATTACTGTTATATTTAGTGTAATTATTATTATTACGTGAGAATATCGTCTGTGCTATAGTTAATATGATACAGATAATACTCAATCTACTCTATTTTTTATTTAAAAAAAACAAACAAATATTTATAGACATTCCTACGAAAAGAAATAAAAACAAGTATTCGGCGATATTCTTACGAACCAAATATTATCAATCAAACATGAGAAATAAGAAACCATGGAAATGTTTATTTTCGTACTTATGTGTTCAATATAGAAAATAAATAATACAAAATCATTCGAAAACCAAATTCCGCAGTTCACTGGCTAAATGTTTTGCACTGCATACATTTCTTTTATCAATACCTTCTCTTGATAAATTTTCATATAACATTTGTGCTCGTGGTTACACATTCGCTTCGTTAACGATTACTGAAATATTTATTATGTTGCAATAAGCAAATATTTATTATGCTGCAATAAGCAAATGTTATGCATAATACAACACGCAACAATATATTTCGGTATTAAAACCGTTCTGCGCATCGGTAGAGTGTCCAATAAGTTTCGGAAACGAGCTTTAGAAGTCCTAATGGTCGTTCGACGATCATTCTCGCAGAGGAATGAACGAAAGTGCATTTTTTTTGTGCGTCATATTTTGTAATCTTGTACGCCGCATCTCCAAGAACATGGCTGTCGTGGTGAAAATTCACGTCGGTGCACATGTTCTCGAAATTTGATAATCGGAACACTCGCACATCATGAACGGAGCCTACTTGTCCTGCGTAGCAGTGAATGAACTTCAATTGCGGATCACAGATCACCTGAAATAGAAGACTAAACGGTACTTCGTTAAAAAATTGGGTACTGCACTGTTTCTGTGGAAATGCAATGTACTCTATAAATAGCTGTTAAATATGGTTTCATTGATAAAGTAGTCATACCAATACAATACCTGCAATTGGATCAAGTGGAATCCTTTTCGGTTTTGTATGCTGCTCTTTTATACAGAGCATTCACAACCTTTCGTACGCTTCGCCACGCTGCCACTTTACCGACATTAAATCAGTCTGAAACACAACTAAACCATTCTTATGTTAGATATATATTTTATATAAAATTACAAGTACAATCTAATAATCCACTAGACTTCTTACCGGTAGGAACTTGGTGTAGCCATAATCCAGATTGCGATGAGTAGTTGTCTCTCTGGCGATACTGGGTGCCTGCCGTATCTGTCGCTCTGTTTAAAAAGATCTGGCGTTAACATAATTAGCAGAGCTTGAAAAGTTCTACGTTGGATCCTGAAATAATCAATAATTAGCATTAAAAAATGAAGACTTTTTTTCTTTGAAAAATTTCAATCTCATCTAATCAACTTTTAGATATCCTAAGAGTGTGAATAAAGAATTAAGAATAGCTAACCCAGCAACGATGTGTGTTTTTCATATTTCTTTAACAAAAAATTTAAAGGCATTCAATGATTATCTATACGATATGTTGTACTTATCGGAAATGTATTCTGAACTCTTCGTCACTATACGAAGCTACAACATCCTCGACATAATTTCGACAACGTATATGAGGTCTGATATTCGCGTCCTTCGTTAACATTAAAAATATTCGTCATCTGATGATTCACTGTCTGACGATTACACTAAATTTTTCGCATACTCGATTAATACGACGATTTTGAAATTCATTTTCTTTCAAATTCACTGATATACGCTTATACCGACACTGTGCAATAGAGGTTATGTTTCATCCAACATCCAAATACTGGGGAATACGAATGGCAGTATACTGTCGATGTCGTTCCGTTATACATGTGCCGGAAGAAATAGCGCCAGTAAAAACGGAACGATGCTGCAGCTGTATTCAGTGACGTCACGACGACAGTACTCGCAGTGAATATCGGAACACACCCTGTATAAAGAGTCGCGGCGTGTGGTCAGTGCGTCAGTGGCGTCGAGATTGGTGGCGTCGTCAGTGGCGAAGATTTTTTTTAAACTTGGCGTTGAGACGCTGCCGCGTCTCTTGATCTTCTCAGCTCTATTTGCTGAAAACCAGATTTGTAGAATAGAAAGATCGTAAAACGGTATAAAACTCATTGTGACCAGTCGTGCCGTTTCTGAGGAAGTAGGGATCGCATTTTCGACGCAGTTCCGTATTACACACTCCTGTGTGTAATACGTCATCTCGATCCTTGCCACTCGTTCCGAAAATGCTGAAAGTGAAACTGCGCTGAGAGGCGGTTAACGCCGCATCGAATTAACCGGCTGTCGCCGAGGGTTTGTCTTAGGAAACCATGTAGTTCAACGCTACTTCGGGAACGTCCATGGTCCTGAAGAACCGAGGTAACTCTGAGCGCTTCGGAGATAGGGAGGGAAGGGAACGCAGTGATACCGAGATCATAAGAGGTACGAAGGGACTGGAGAATAACGAGGGAAAACGCGATAGGCGAAGGGGGAGGACGAGAAAGAAGGATAAAGTGTAACGTTAGAGAGAGGGGGAGAGAGAGAAAGAGAGAGAGAGAGAGAGAGAGAGAGAGAGAGGGAGGGAGATGAGACATCTTACGCTATATTAACCCTAATGGCTTGCAAGGATATAAAGCACATCCCGCGCATACACTAACTCGTTATTATTGCCGCATAAATAACGTGATAATCCTGGCGCGTTGAAGGCGCTCCGACAGAGTCAGGCATACAGAATCAAACGAGAAAATGAGAGATGGAAAATGGTTAGCAGCTGAGGGAATTAGAGAAGCGCCGACAGGGAGTGAGACGACTAGAAAAAGCAAGTTAGGAGGGAAGTTTTCATGTGCTCACCCCCGCAAAAAAGCGTTGGTCCTTTTAATATGAGAACTCATCGTCCTCCACTACAAAGCCAAATAATAACTCTGGCAATCAACGCCTGATTCAACTGTTTCGTAACTTACGCTTTACCAGGTATATCCACAACATTCGAGCATTGTACCGTCAAGAAATTATCTTCCTACGTTTTTGCAATAAAGTCCGACAGTGTTTGGTCATCCGTAGATTACATAGATATTTATTGTACAAAGCCATATCTATGTATATCTATGCCATATCTATGTATGTATTTAAAAGTCCGTGATGAAACAAAAAATTCAACTCCCAATCCATCAAACAATATAATTATGTATGAAAAAAAGTAATCCCAATTTTGAGCTCCCTAACTCAATAGTAACAATAGGTAGAAGCGCCTTATAATTTCCCTCAGTTGGTGTATACGGAAAATTCGCTCTTCAATTTCGAGTTTGAACAACTCAACAACTAATTAATATTTACCAAATCTAGATAACCTTATTTTTATGCAAATTACGGCTATTCGTAAATGGTTTTATTTTACTTGCAACAGGAGTATAAAGTAGCTGTAAGTTGTCTAAATTTAATATCGATATTTCTTAAAACGCTTTATCAAGTTGTAGGGTTTGAAAGTCATCTATCAGATTTGACAATAATTAATTACGAGAGATATTCATTTTCAAACGTAAAAAGCGAGTTTTCTGGGTCGTTCGAATATGAAAAACAATTATCGAACGCTATACCTTATATTTGCGTTAAAGAGCTCAAATTTGGTTAATTGTTAAAAGGGGTAAGAGTTGATATTATTTTTATTCTTCATATATATATATATATATATATATATATATATATATATATATATCTTCTTGTGTTGGACTCTCACATACGCCGGTGTCGTCGGAATGGTGATGTACCATATAACTTCACCTACGCGGATCCTGTCCATCGTTCACCTCGTTTCGTTTGCCAGTCCCGTTTACATGTCCTGACCCCTCATTCATACTCCAGACATTCATCCTCTTTCTTACGTCTCAGCACTGCCTCGATGAAAGTGGCGACGTCTGTCCAATGGTCTTCGTCCCGTAGCATTAGCCCGATTATATGATTGGGTGTGATGTGTCCAATCCTCCGTTCCAGTTGTTGGTTCCATGTCGTCCATCTGTCACACGGAAAGATCGTGTGTTCGGCATCGTCGCGTGTATGTCCGCAGTACTTACAGTCCGGCGTCCGTACTCGTTTTATGTTGTGTAGATAACTTCGGAAATATCCGTCTCCCGTGAGTAACTGGGTCAGGTAAAAATTCATCTCCCCAAATCCCCGTTCGGTCCACGGTATTGGGTCCGTTATCAATCGTCTTGTCCATCGTCCGGTTGTCCATCATGCGTGCCAGTCCGTCAGGGTCTTCTCTTCGAATCATGTCCGCCACCACCAGGATCGGTGGCACCACTGTCTCACCGCTGAACACGACGCGATTCTTTATACAGTGAGATGAGCTTTAACAGGAGACTTTTAAACTTAGAATCGACATTACGCGAAAACGAGGCGACGAATCATAAATCTAATGACATTTTACCAATGAAATATCATTTTTTCCTATCTATTTTGTTTGGGTCATTTTTCGATCCGTCTACTCAGTCTTAAGATCTTGTAATATTCGGCCGAATTTCCGTACGACATTTTTACGACAAAAATTCTCCAACACTTCAGAACATTCCAGACTCGTCGGTTTTCTTAGAGCAATAAAGTTGTTCGGCCGCATCGTTAGCATTGCTACATACGTGCTTGTGGGAGAAAGCAGTACATGGGTAACGCTCAGCGTTACGGTGTGAAGTGCGACGTTTTTTGTTTCGTCTACGCACCTCACGTTGGTGCCCGGGCAACGCTGCCTCAAACAAATGTTTGCACGCTGGTAGTGTCAAAACGGTCGGGTTCTACAAGTGTGTGGCTTCTGCTGGCTCTAACCTTTAAGTAGGGTCAGCTACTGGTAAGAATAATACCTGTAAAATAATACTGTTAAATAATATTATAAAATAATACCTGGCAGGTAATAATAATACCTTTTAAGTAATGCCTGGTAAGGAGTAGAGAAGTTGGCATGCCCATCGCCCGGGAGCGCAGAACTCCCTCGCAATCACCACCAAAGTGCCAAGCCAACCACCTAGGACGACAAAAATTTGGTTCCATCAACGCCTAATCAGGCCCTCCACAACCAGTCCCTCTCCGATGGGAACCAAGGATCGGTAGGGAGGGCACCCGGATAGGATCTATGGCAACGAACACGGCTCGAAATCGGCGCCTCAAGTGGACTCAAAGTGGACCTCATCCGCTGCTAGAGGGATAGCATACCGTCGCGGTAGGGATACATGGCGAGGTTGTAGGCCCTGTGGAGCCAAGTGAATTCCAGCCCTCCCGCATGCAACGGCAAGGCCACTACCTTTTGTTATTACCATCAGGGCTATCTGGCAGGTGATCTTCGGCGCTTTCAGCGTGAAGCACTGCCGGACGGCCGCAAGATCGCCCCCCCCCCCACTCCCGGTAAATGAGTGCGTTGCAGCAGCAATTCAAGGCGCTAACAGCTGTTCAGGTGGAGCGGTTTTGGGGAGAACTGTAGAGTGAGGAGAATCATTTTGATGACGGCATTCCAGCTCTGGGGCGATTTGACGCGTTTTTTCATAAAATGGATAGGCGTCACCGATCTATCCATTTTGTGTCGTGCATGCAAACAATCGCCGGAGACACTAATGCACTAATGTCGGCCTGTCCGGTATTTGCAGTCTCCGGCTATATCCACCCCCATAACGCGACTCTAAGGGTGTTGTACTACCATCTATGACACTGTTATAGGACAGACCGGGAGCCCGTGCCACCTTATTTACCAGGAAATATTGAGTTCATTGTCGTGGGCGAGAAGTGCAAGATTTATTGGAACTTCTCGTCCATGACCATCGGGTTGCTTCAAGCGAATAAGCCTGATGTTGTCCTCTTCGATTTCGACGACAAGACGATATATGCCATGGAGTTCTCGGCCCCGGCCGAAGTGAACATGTCGCGAAATAAAGAGGAGAAACGGCTCACGTATCAACCTCTCCTGGCCGAGCTACGTCGTTTACACTGGGGAGTCAGGGTGACTCTCGTTGCCCTCATCATCGGCGCGCTTTGGGGGGGGGGGGGGGGGGGGGGGGTGAAAGAGTCTTTCGTATCGGGCCTCGGCATACCAGTTTGCAAACCCGGTGTCCGGTTGCTAGTGGGTCTGATGCAGAAGGCGGTCATACTTGGATCCTCCGCTTACTCAGACAACAAGATTGTGGACTGCGGTAGCCACTCACTCTCTTGCTTGAGGGAGCGGGTATCACAGAGGGATATTTGATTTTTCACGCGTCTTTTTGACTGGGCGGTAGCCGAGGTGGTGTTGGAACCCTCGAGTGTCGCCCAGCGTTATTGTTCCGCTCTAGATCAAGAATGAGCCTAACCTCCGAGGGTAGATTAATGTCTGCCCCTCTCTCTCTCTCTCTCTCTCACTCGTTCGGTCTCTCTGTACCTAAGGAATCAGAGCTATCCAATAATTCGGAGGAGCACGAAACGATCGAAAAGAGAAACCACCATCTTAAAAACCATCACCCCGGAGCAGATAGAAAAAGCCAATGTGGGAGACACCGACAGCGAATTATTAAGCTGAGTATCGTGATTATCCTGGAATTATATTGTATAGTAAAGTATCACGAATCAAAAAGAAGTATACTCAATCGTCCGTTAGTCACAATGTCGAGCAATATATGCATGTGAGCGGGTGTGTGAGTCTGATAACCACGTTCGAGATGTGAACCAGTAATAACCGAGTCATCGTCATTTCTTGATTGAAAGTTGTATTCGATCACGCATTCAACCAAGTGTAAAGATAATAAAAATATTGTGTTACAAATCTGCAACGGAACAGAACCACAACGGTGTCACCAATCAAGCGGGCGAAGATAAGGACCAATAGACTCAAGAGACCCATCTTTTAAATGGTTGGATATCTATAGTCATAAGTGTGTCTTGTTGTTCCTTCATGTGCCTTTCTCTACGAATGCTCAATTTGTGAAAAAAGAAGAAAGAGTTTGTTTATTTTACAATGGCGTTTTGTATTTGGTTCACTCTACATAACATTTCGTAAATAAGTTATCGATATCAGCACTTCTAAATTACAGTTGTAATTTTTATATTCTGGGTATCATTACTTCATGCTCCAGAATTATTGTTCAGTGAGTGATCTGAATATTACGGTTTTTAGTAAAATGGTTAATTAAATTGTAATTAATACGTAGTAGTGACAATGCAAAGGTAGATGTACGAAACGAGCAAAGATAATACAAATTAGGCTGCACATGATTTCCGCAGCAGTTGATCTAGATAGGGGGTACTCAGCTGTTAGATATACCAGTTCTCCATAAGCCAAAACAGAGTTCTTTGCCACTACGGCGTTTGCAGTATTCACCGCAATGGAACGAGTATGGTATTTATTGGAATGAAATGTTCCCACATGCATAATAATATCAATGGATTCCTTAATAAGACTCTCTTTTACAGCTGCTTTCAATCAAGACAATGCTGAAGACAGTGTTTTTCGACCTTCAGAAAACGATTCTGACGTCAACTCGGGCAGAAGCCTACTCTCGGTGAAAATGCAACATGTGAAACTCCGCCACGTGTACAGAAGAGTCCTTTTGAGAATGATTCACCGCAAATTAATATGCCAGGAAAAACGACCTCCGACGAAGCTGAAATGTTTTTCTGCACAACAAAAAAGAAGGCAAAATACCAAAATTCATACTGCATGTATTTTTACAAACAAGCACAAGGATGGTGATGGCTTTAAGAAGTTGCCACCAAAGCGTACTTCCGAAAGATTGGAAATCATTGTAGCTATTCGCAAAAAATACATGTTAGATTATAACACGAATAATCTCGTCCATGTCGATGAATTATTGGTTAGCCGAAGGCCAAGCGCGCACACACCGCGATCAACCGCTTACTTCGTCGTGCGTCAAAATTGTAAATAATTATTTTCAGAAGTTAATACCTGTCATCATGCGATGCAATGTTTTTCCCACAACGACCAACAGAATAGGAAGCTGTTCGTAGAAAGTCGTGGCATTCTCGGCCGTATTCATGCGGAAGCGTGTGGAACATTACGAAAGCACATATTACCTGTATTGCGAGAAGACGACGTCGTCCGTCTTATCATATATGGCCGATTTGACATCCTCTCCTCACGACCCAAACAAACTCCGCGCGAAGTCCGGCGGCTTTCACACCAGCATGACATGATCTGTGCGGATTTGCGTCCAATGGGTCCATTTTTAAAATCTGCCAAATTGATAAATCCAGAAATCACCGACTTGCCTCCCTCAATCATCCAAGGTTGGACGACAACATTATCTTGTCGATTCGTAACGTCGGACGATATGATGCAAACACTAAGAAGTAGGCCACTCCGTCAACTGCGTACGCAATCAGGTCTAGTCTCAAAAAGGCAGCGCAATGCTTCATTTTTGACTGCATCAAGCGCGAAGACGTGCAGAAAGGGCGCGTTGAAGGCTTCTTAAAACTTTCAAAAGTGGATCTGGGCACGGCTATTGATAAGGCTATCATCGAATCGCAAACGTAATAGCGAAGAAGAAAAGAATCGAATTTCCACCAGTGTCGGATATTCACGAGCTAAACGACTATTCGAGTAAACAACGAGATACTGCATCAAACGCATTAACATTGATTTCGATGCATGGGTGAGCCTCACAGAGAGTACAGAATAGCCGCGGTTAGTCAAGATATACACATACGTACCTGTCCACGTGCGTGACATCCGTATAGAACTGGAGCTACGTCACGCTCGTTTACTTACTTTACGTTAGTTCTTCTCAATATAAGTATTATTATATCTGCATCTAAAGAGAGAAATATTGAGTATAGATAAGATAAAATGAAGTTTCACAAAGATATGGGAAACTTCTTCTCGCTAAACCTTCATTAAAAAAATATGATCGAAATGCTTATGTGGTTACAGCTACTAAAGCCTGCCTGATAAAACCCGGTTACTCGCTAAAAAATAATCCTGAAAAATACCATTCAGAGAAATTGTCAGGCTGTTCTGATAAAGCCCGATCACTGGTGCAAAAAGGGTCCTGACAACAAACCCTCTTTTGAATGTCCTGATATCTGCCGTTATAAATTGATTTCTTCATGTAATTTGCAAAAATGAACCTACACCAAATTTAGGCGATGTTTACGCTTCAGCAGCATTGTTAATATTGTTTCCAATGGTCAAAAGTAGGCCTTTGAAAAAGTCCTGATAACAGCGTTTTGACAAATATATATCTATCGTATATATTGGGTTACACTTCACAAACAATTGTAGAAATGAGAAAGCAGACTGTTATTGGTTTCGTTCCGACTGCTTCTACATTGGTTCCTGAAATCCATGGTGTTCGACTTTCATGTTAGCCTGAGCCGTCAACGATCGTTCACTCTTACAATGATGCGCGCTCGATAAGAATGATAACTCGCGCCGAAATCATGTAAAAAATCATTTGACATGAAGCGATTTTGCAAGTATCATACTGACCTATAATTCGAATACTATGATGTTAAACATGAAAATGTGAAAACTCGTGAAAAAAAGAGAGAAGGCGTATCAAAAGTTGCAAGGATCATATAGCCAGCAGAATATTCGCTTTATTCATTTTATCAAGGAATCTTTTGTTAAAGTCTACAGGGGGTACTTTAGCAGCTCGAGCACGGCACGATCGGCGACATTTTCTCGATTCGCTTCTCGGGCGTGTCGACGCTGTTTCTCAGTGGCTGCGGAGGGTTGGTGGTCCTCGGGAGCAGGAGGGGTTGACGCAGACTGGCAAAATGTTGAGGCTCGGTGAGGGGATAAGGTGAGGCGGGCAGAGGGTGTTGGATCGTCTGAAGAGGGTTATACCGGGAAGACCAGAGGATAGAGGGAGGAGAACTAGCTTGGGCGCTTCTACGGCTGAGGCATTCTGGCTTCGCTGCCAGGGCGCGCGTCAATAAGCGTCCATCAGCCATAATGGCAGTGAGCGCCACCTCGGATGCATTTAGATGGCTGTTTAGCCCAGGTTGTCTCGGTGGTAGCTTGAAAGTCCTTGTTCGCTCCCTTTCTCCCTCTTTCCTTTCGCTATCTCTCTGACTCTCTCCCTCTCTTTCTCGTTTTGTCCTTTTCTCGTATGACGACCCCTAGGCTTTCCCATGGCTTCTCTAACCGTCTATCTCCGTTCTTCAATATCTCTGTACTTCTCTCCGCTTCTCTTTCATTCTCTTTTCCCTGCTTTTGTTTTGCCCTTTTCTTCTTCGATAAGACTACCAGCAACAGCGGAACAAACTGCACGGTATTCCTGTATTTTCATTCGTGCACGCAGCGAGCGATGAACACAGCAACCATAGCTAGCTGGGAAAAGCGGAATGGAGAAGAGCCACCAACGAAGAAGACGCGGTTTGGTCTGGATGAACAACGAGTCCAACACCAGTATGCACGGGAGGGTGCACATCCTCGGGGTGGATGTTCCGAGGTCGCTTAGCCTCAAAGAATCGGGCGAATACAATGGCAGGTTGGGTAAAAGTTTGAGAGTGCGGGATAGGGAAAAAGTAAGGAGAAGGACAACGGATACCGACACCTCCCTCGGTTCTTCAACCCCTTCTTCCTTTGTGGATACCGGTGAGGGTCCTCTAGTCGTACCGGAGACTCCGGTAATTAGTCGGTTCGACACCGTTTCACTCGCTTTTAATTAATTCGTCGAAATTTAGGGATGCAGTGCCGCAATAGCAGCACTCATTACAAGCCCCATCACGCATAAAACCACTAGATCGCTACGGGATGCCTTTGTTCTCCAATAGTCTTATACTTTGTCGCGAAACTCTCGACAGCCACGAACTTCTCTACAATTCAAATTCCTCACTTGTTGTCATCATGAACGGGGTAGAGTGAAGTGGGGCGCAACTTTCTGCCCTTTAACACTTAACTGACGCCTCCCTGCGTTTGCATGAAAAAAAGGTGGAAGTATACGTTGCCAGAAATTGAAAACAGACGATTTTTTGCGCCCTCATTTTGCTGTGACATTTTTCATAGTGACATAGTGTCAACTAGTGCACTTCATAGGTGAATTTAAGATACACGTGTAATAAATTTCGTATTGGAAAGTACTGATACATAGATGGAATTTCGTAATCTTCGAGTCTTCTTTACTTACCTTTATCGGGTAGAGAAATCATTTTTTTTTTTCGATCAGTGCCGCACTTTGCCACTCCTTCCTGATAGAATCGAGAGGAAAAATTCTTGGCACTGCCCGAAATAGAATATCGAATATACGACTTGACAATCCGCTGATCACTTTTGTTCGAATAATACATGCGTACATGTGCAGAAAAAAAAATGCACGTTATATAAAATGCAAAGGCGAGAGAGGTATCAATAATTTTGGACTTTGGACGGTGAATACGAGAATCAATGGTAAATGCAAGTCGATTGAGAGTACGGTTGAGTGGACGGTTCAGCGTGTTCGAGACAGTTCTCGAGAATGTGCGCGTCCATGGTATGCAAAAAAGCTCGCTCGCACGCTATCTCAAGAAATCCCCGCACCGCGGGATTAAGGACGTTATTAACGGGGCGAGAGAGAGAGAAAGAGAGAGAGAAAGAGAGAGAGAGAGAGAGAGGGGTGGAGGGTAGAGGAAGGAAGAGCAGGCAAACACCAACATACTTACGTCCGGCTGGGAATGCCCAACGATAAATACTTGTGGAAGACGTCAACGTATTTGAATAAAATAAGAATTTTATGTTACGATCTCTGGGTGCGCATACACCGCTGTTTGTGAGTGTTTGGATTCTTGGATCGAAGAGACACCGCGCGGCAAAAGGATACGTAAGTAGGAGAGAAAAGAGATCCTTCCAATATCCGTAGCCTATATTATCTGGCCTTTATAAGAGCCCGATATGCTCTACGATAAACATACGCGTGTAAATAAACGCGAAGTGGCCTACGTCATATGGACATTCTGAGTAAACTTTTCGGTTGATCGACACAAAAAAACCCTCGATGTCATAATTATTAAGTTCCAGATAGCCAGTGAGTATGTTACTTTTCCATATCCTTCGAAGAACTGGTTTGGAGAACTGTAAAATCGACAAATGGATATTTGCACATAATTATTCGTACTCGGTGTAAAGTTAACGTGTACATGCACCGTCACAGAATCCACAAAGCTACGTTATACAAAAATACAGTGCTATTACTGTGCTCAAACCTATTCGATATTTTCCCGTCTCCTCTCCTTGCAATAGAAATTGAAGGTTGCCGTAGTACGGTAAAATTAGATTTGCTTCGATTTGCATTCATAGCGTACGCAATATCAAATTCATAATTTGAAGAAAAATATATTTTTCAATTAGCTACATTAACTTCTTAAAAAATGGCCAAGTTTTTTTTTCGCAATACAATAGTCAACTGCCTGTTTTTCCAACCAAAGCAGAGTATTATAAAACATAATCTAGTTATGGACCACCATCCAAGGGTCGACCATTTAACGTGACCATCCCAAATATCTCCGTTGCCTTTAGAGTGACGGAAAAATGTCAGGAGGTAACTTGATTGCTTTCGAACGGCTGATACATTGGTAAAAAATTTTTTTTCAAGGTCATTCATTCAAGGTCATTTCATTTTTTTCAAGGTCATCGTTTTTGAGTTCTCAAGGTCATCAATGGTTTTTCAAATGGGAACATGTTTTTTTTGTATTAAGAGATTGTAGCTGATATTCGACAAATCCAACGACCTATGATATCGTGACCTTGAAATGATTTTTCACCAAAATACTCATGTAAGAATGGGAAATCGTGATGGTGTTGACAATAAGAATATCCGAATAATGTAATTGACTTTTTTGTGCAGATAATTTATTATAACAATTGTTCGAAGTGATGGACATTAACCTCGACACATTTTTGAAGAAGTCGACATTCGAAGGATTACGTTTCCTGTATGATTGGCGTTTCTAAGCAACTAACAATAGAACATTACGCGTTGTCGATTAAAAAGTGCGGCAAGATTATTGTTCTTTAACCTTACGTCCGGAACATGGAAATCCCATAGTCGTACACGTGGATAAAAAGAAGGGTGGACGAAGAGACGAAAAAACGGCGTGTGCGATGAAAACGAGGATCGGGCGTTGTTGGTGAATATGAGAATGAAACGATGAGGATTTGCCCCGGTGACATGCCGGTGGCAGGATATCGCGGTCCATCAGGTTGTTTAGTGTTGGCGGTGGCGTCGCGCAGGGCGGCCGTGTCAACGGCATACATTACGACCTACATTTACTCCCAGGTACGCCGGCTGAATTCACTCGTGGCTCATTCCCGGACTCTTCTGCCTTCCAATGCGTGTTCGCACGCTGCACATATACCTGCATATAGTGACTGCGTATGTATATGTATATACGGAGGCACACGTCGACGCATAAACTTCGACCGATAGGCCAGGGCACTATTCGCATTCGTCCATACACACACACAAGGACGAATTAGAATCCGTATGTGCAGTCAGGGATTCGCAGGATGTCATCACAATGAGGTACCAACACGTCTACAATTCACGAACCGAGACAACTGTAGCTGTGACTACGAAACGACACATATACGCGTCAACGATTTTTAGGGGCCACAGGATTGTGGATGGGACGGTGGTGATGGCGGCGATCAGGCAGGATCGTGGCCGGACGTCAACATTCATTAGGCCTGGTCTTATTTCTGGAGCCCTCCGTTTCTCTCAGCTTCACCGCAGAGTCTTCTATTTTTGCTTCCCTTTTCAACGCTTATTCGTTTCTCGTTCTCAAAGTATTTTTTTTAATTCTCCTTCAAGAACATCCTTGTCCTTCTACGCTTCTACTCTTCCATTATTTATTCCTCCACGATGTTCGTGCACTCGCCCGACCCCTGTACGCACGCTCTTAATACTGGCGGCAGGATCGTCGCGTGTTCAACATCTCAGGACTGTCTTTCCTTTGGACGTTCGACGCGAGCCTCGTTCTCAATGATGTACCGTTGTGTTTTTCTATTTTATTATCCCCACCCCCACCACTCTTCCTTCATTCCCCATTCATTTCCCTCAGCGCGAATAGGTCCACGTGCACCAGTAATGTATTGATGTACAGATTTTTAATATTATATATTAAATCTAGTTATATTATATATTACTCTGCAATCGTTGGATAAAAAGACACTATTCAGATTCTACGAACACTGCGATCTTTAGTAGCGGCAAAACCGCGGGATTGGCTTCGCATCACACTTGCAAAAGTGAAGGTCGCGGAGCATCAAAGCCCTCTCTTATTGTCTAGCATGCTTCGAGCCTCGTGCCTGGCGCTTCCCCCCACCGATCGCTATTCGGCACATATTGGGGAGGGGGGCCGTGGCAGCTGTGGAGGTACCGATAACGAAGGTCACACTGTATACAGTATCCGTTTACTTCTTTCGTGGTCCCCACCACCACTCTGTCTCCTATTTAACCTTTTATGCCCACACTGCGTGGACAGCGAACAGCTTTCCGATTTGCAGTTGTGATGGCTTGTTTGCCACGGGTTGAGAAAAACTGCGGAAAACTGATTCGGATGTAGATGGTCCCGTTCCGTCGAGAATGTAAAAACGTACCAATGCAACCTTACGCCTATATACTATCAATTCGTTTAAAAACAAAAGTTAAGTAAAATGTGGCATTCGTGCTTTGATAAATGGCTGACTAATCCAATCAATATTCGATTGATTTTGAAGTCACTGATTAGTGTTTTCTGCATGCAGTATCAAAATCAGAACACGTATACTAGGTGTTGCAGTTAAAATACCTTCGATGTTGTTCCTCTTCGTCTTTGGATGTAGTAAGAGAAGGACAGCTTGAAAATTATAGACTCACAGGGTAACATTGGTTGTATTCACTTTATGAAAAACGGCCGCAAAGATGTTCCAATCGATTATAGCGAGCGTATAGTCGTCCATCGCTTCCCGTCTCCTTATTTTGGATTTTTCGAGAGCCGGCTGGATGTTTACATTTTTCATTCTTCTTTTCATCCAATGCCAGCGCGATATCGAGACAGCTTGAAATACAGCGGCCTCGAGGTTGCGAGGAGGCGGGTGAGGAGACGAAAATTCTCGTCGTTCGTTGTGGTTACGAAATACTAGACACAAGCCCGTCCGGGGTGCACCAGGGGGTATTGTATCGGTCAGTACCCCTTCCACTTGTTTCGCTCCTACCGCTCCCTACCTCCCATGCATCCGCCCACGTTGGATATACAACACAAAGTTACAGCAGTTTCTCCGATGATTTAGTCTCGACCTTAATGGAGATATAAATAGTGCCCTCTCGAAGGTGGAAGGATACAACGAGAGGACCCCTCTACTCGATTCTCATCCTGCCAAACTTCCTTCTGCACTACCTCTTTCCCCCTCAACTTGATATTACACACGAAACGCGAGGAGAGATATCTTTAGTTTCTTCGGGCTGCCAATTTCCATACCTCCAGGTAAAAAACTGTACTTTCTAACCGAAGTTCGACAACCAACAGTCTCTTGAAAGTCCTAACGCCGTCATTCAGAACCACTGCTTTTGTTTTCCAATGTCTTCAAACTCGCAAGCTTCCCTCACTTTTCACCGATATTGCCCTAGGGGTAGAAAAAAATAGGAATTCAATTTAAAAAAAATATTGCTGCGTATGATATTAATAGAAATTAAAAGGTTTAAATGTTTTATAGCGTTTCGGGAATTTGTGTAACTATACATCGAAGTTTTTCCCGTATAGCCGATTCCAAATAAAAAGCTATGAGTATAGGACTAGTAATGATGGATCTCAAAACCTAAGAAGCAACCTGTTATTATTTGTGAAGTAAACAATTTTGAGTATCAGTTTACTGTTCAGGCTTTTCGTAGTGTGTACTACCTAAATAGTATGGATATGAATTCATTGATGAAGGGGACGAATTCTCATAACATCTAATGTAAGTATGGTACGATGAAAAATGCGGCAGTTCAATTGATGCTACGCAATTCAAGGATAATTTTCAATTATAATGATACGGTAACTAGTATTATTGACTCAGTATTACTGGACCAAAATAATCGTTCGGTTTTCGGAGGCTTGAATAATACATGTTGTTGACTGTTCATACAAGTCACGAGATTCTTTCCGGAATGTATCGTTATAGATATTTATCTAAGCTGACTAAGTCAGTGTCATGTTTTTATAATTTACGAAGAAAACGTCGAGATATTATAACACAACTGGATCGGGTCACTGGATTCAAACAATCTCAACTTGCGTAGCAGTCCTGATAAAGCTATTCAGTTTTTTATATTTTCAATTTCCGACTGCCCGCAAGGCAATATACGAGAATTATGCGTTTCACGGCGATCAGCTTTTCGTGGGTGTTTCATTGGTACTACTGTTCTTTGAAATAGTTACAATTTTCAACCAATTTTGGCACACACTTTCGATGAATAGCGAACGGTGTTTATATATGTAGACATATATATATATATATTTGATTGGAATTTATTGGAAACTCGTGGAGATAAAAAAGTAAATACAGCAGGTATAGACATATTTTGCCATATCGCAAGCAGGCAGCCGATCAATTATGCGTTATTTTACACCGTTGTAAGCTGCTGTTAACTGTACAACGAACAGTCACACGCTATATTGAAATTTCTTTCCCCAAAAAATGTACGCTTAGTTCAAAGTTTCTTCAGTTCAAGCGTTATTCATATTCTGAGAAACTACACTAAGAAAACAATATATATCGATGTACCAGGATTTGTTAACAATTAACAAATGGTAAGGTTGGATATGAAGAAATAAAATCTTCTTACAGTGAATGAATCATTCATTTGAGCCTCTGGATTGTCACAAATAAAGATTTAGTAATAGTTAAGAAATGGGTAGTTTAATGGAACATACCCGTTCTTACACAGCCAATGGATATACAGTTTGTCTAACCAAATGCTTCGTATTAATATATTATAAATACTTGTTTTCTATAATTGAGGCATTTATTCAATGAGATCAGTGGAAAAGTTATCCTAAATGTAAAGGATAGTTGAGTGAACGATATGTTATATTTGCACAAATCAAGATTCGTGTATAGTTACCAAATTAATATTTGGAAAAAATAATTCGTTGATTGTCGGCAGATGAATATGCAGTTGAATCAATGTAGCACTATAGTGCTAGTGGGCAAGTGTACACGGAAAAACTCTCATAGAAAATGAGAGCTGTTCCTTGCTACTTGGAGGATAACAAAGATGGTAGCATCCATACGTCGTAGAGCAACGAACAACTTTAATAGAAAAAAGGCGTTCCGCGGTCGACGTCTTGGCCACCCCTGCTCTAATGCACAATTCAATATTCTCTATATATACTTTCGAAAGTATCCCAAAGATTTGGCAGGTCCCGCAAAACAAGCAAATCGTTAAATGATACCATTGGCGCAGAGAATAAATTCACGTTTTCAATGTCACAAACTGACATCCCCTATGTAAGTGGTCATGCGGTTACGCACAGTTTCCAGTGTACCTCGATCGTACCTACGTCGCGCCTGCGCACGAACGAGCTTGGGCGACAAAGGGCCATAGTAGCGTAAACGGTGTTGTAAACGGTCTTGCCGTACCCCTTCCACTTATGGAACTCGCAGTACGATAATTACGATACTTATCTTAAGTACAAATTTGTTTAGAGCGGGGTAAAGTATTAAATTTTTTTTTTAATTTTAAAAAAAAATTTTAAATGAATGCATAATATATCAAGAATATTGTGTTAAAATTTCAAGTCGATCGGAGTAAAATTGACGAAGTTATGAGTATTTGAGCGTCTATTGCTCCATGCCGTTCTCTTCTCTTCTGCGTTTTTCAAACCGTTTTTCTGAGACTTGTCATATTTGAAGTCCGTGTGCACGATAACTCAAAGTCTACTGGACCAATCGCTTTGAAATTTTGCACAGTACTTCTTCACATAATTCACCAGGTGTTGTCGAGAGCTTTTTTGTTTTTTTTAATAATTACTAATTTTTCAACAACAAATTAGCCGATTTTTTTAGCGAAAATCGGGTTTTTGGCTCCCAAGTGCTACGAAAAATCGAAAAAAAAAAATCCTCCCGTCATTACCTCGAGAAACATCTCCTTTAACAAATGCATTTTGATTTTTTTTGTTTCAAATGATTCTGTTGCGAGTTATAGTGCACACCGCAAACCAACTTTTTTTCGAGGCGCCTCCGGAGTTTAATTTTCACCCGCTCAATTTTGAATATTTTGCAATGCAAATTTAGGAGAATGTTGTTCAAATGTTACTTTGTTATATGTAAATTTTTCAATAAACGAACACTATTCGTTACGCCAAAAAAAAATCTTAAAAACATGCCTTTTTTCGCCGAATTAACTTTACCCCGCCGTTAACTATTAATAAATCATTATTCGAGACGAGTCGTCGATGTTTCAACAGTCATTTGCTAACTACTGACAGGGCTATATTTGATTCAACTGAAGATTTTTGCATTAAGGGGAGATATACACCTAGGAGCCGGAAAAAGTTCATTTTTGTGAATTTTGTCAAGGAAAACTATTCGAATTTTCGGATTGGGGTTTTAATTATCTAAAAGTACATACATTCAAAAATATGTTTAATTATCTTTATTTAAAAATATCAAAAATATACAAGGACATTGTATGATCCTTGGAGCGTCGTAAAAAACTGGCGTTTCTTCAAAAATCATCTGAAAAAAAAACCAAAAAGATTATTAAATGAGATATTATAATCTAGTACTTGTCATAGCCGATTTTGAAAATATCGATTTATGACAAAATGGCGGACGTTTGAACGTAAATAGTGATTTTTGGGCCAAAAATTAGTTATTATTTTGCCTATAAAATAAAAACTCAGTAACGGAAGAAAAATCCTATGTCAAGTACTAGATAATGGTGTATAGAATAACCACAAAAAACCTCAAGGCAATCGGTTTATTGATTTTCGAGAAATTTTGGGTACCGATTAAAAAAAAACGTGGTTTTGGGAAAAAACGCGTTTGAACTTTTGGAAATGAATAAATCATGAAATTTGTCAACTTACATGGAATCATCGATACCAGGCCCATAGTGTAGGTCTTCTACGGTCGACGGAATGTTCATAGTTTCTAAATCCTCGACCTCGACCATCTAGGTGCACATTTCTCCTTAATGCCAAATATTCATTTTGTAATAAGTGTATGACTGTTATTTCAAAGAACTACTGGGCCAACATCAGCTCAAATGCGGCCGAGATAGTCATTTTGAAGGAAGGTCAGCTAATTGTTGTCACATGTTCATTTGCATTGATCACAGAACAGTCGCGGCAATTATACGTTAAGGGCGGGGTAAAGTTAATTCGGCGAAAAAAGGCATGTTTTTAAGATTTTTTTTGGCGTAACGAATAGTGTTCGTTTATTGAAAAATTTACATATAATAAAGTAACATTTGAACAACATTCTCCTAAATTTGCATTGCAAAATATTCAAAATTGAGCGAGTGAAAATTAAACCCCGGAGGCGCCTCGAAAAAAGTTGGTTTGCGGTGTGCACCATAACTCGCAACAGAATCATCTGAAACAAAAAAATCAAAATGCATTTGTTAAAGGAGCTGTTTCTCGAGGTAATGACGGGAGGATTTTTTTTTTCGATTTTTCGATTTTTCGTAGCACTTGGGAGCCAAAAACCTGATTTTCGCTAAAAAAATCGGCTAATTTGTTGTTGAAAAATTAGTAATTATTTAAAAAATACAAAAAAGCTCTCGACATTACCTGGTGAATTATGTGAAGAAGTACTGTGCAAAATTTCAAAGCGATTGGTCCAGTAGATTTTGAGTTATCGTGCACACGGACTTCAAATATGACAAGTCTCAGAAAAACGGTTTGAAAAACGCAGTAGAGTTTGGTCGCTCAGCGCTCATTGCACATAAGTTTGAGAACACTTCTCGAATGCATAAAAATTTTAACACAATATTCTTGATATATTATGCATTCATTTAAAAAATTTAAAAAAAATGAAAAAAAAAATTTAAATACTTTACCCCGCCCTTAATGGCCCCAAATCTACATATATCAATGGTGAACAAATATCTACTCCTTTGAACTGTATTATTATGTCACAATTTCAACTTGTTATTCGATTATCATAAACATCTACGGCATTAAGAGAAAGAAAAGTGATCACATAAATAATTATTTTCAAAGAAAAACCATGACCATAACATTTTGTCATGAGAACACGAATATTTCTTAACGGCTAACATATTTTGTAACAGTTAATGAATATTTGAATAAAAGTGCCAACTAAATGTATTTCTTTACTATAAATAAACTGTTTTCTCAGTGTATAGAGTCGAAAAATAGCATGGTTTGTTTAAGAATAATTGAGAAAAAAAGGATATTTTTTCGTTGAGAATAGCTTTTTTTAAAGCATATTTTTTTCGTTAAGAATAGCTTTCAAAAATGTTAAAAATGCATATCTTAAAAAAAACTTTTCAAAAATCACAACAGAAATGTATCAAAAATGATTTACAAAACGTTCAATGATTAGTCGAACTCCTTCATAATTTGTTTGAACGTCACGATAAATGCATATGTTCAATCAACAGCGTACTAAACATTCAATTTCGGATGAACGGAACAGTCCGATACAAAATTATTACAGCCCATGTCGAGGGTCGTTGCATCTTCAAAAGATACAGAACAATTGAGGAGCACAAAAGCGGACTTGTCCACTTTGTCCAAATTGATGTAGTGTGGAAAAGTCCGGTTTCGTTCGCCTGCTTCTCAATTATGAACTATGGAAAAAGTCGTTTTATATATTCGTTAATAAAATTAATTGTAACGAACTTGTACTAACCATTTGCAGTTTTGTAAATTATTGCACTGCTTTATATATTTTTGTTACGTGTTTTTAAGTTTGTTTATTATATCATTTTTGCTAGCGACAGAGTGTTGTGCGTTTGCGAGTTAAAATTTTTTTTTTATTATGAAAATGCTATTTTCTCTGTACTTGGGAGACATTGGAGCGGCTTTGTCGTTCGTCCTCCTCGGCTCATGGTGTGATACTCTGTGTGAGCTTCGGAATAACTGCGGCTATTTTGCCATCTCTTACCTGTACGCAGCTCAACATCGTGCGGACTCTACAATTTCATTCATGTTTCTTATACATACACGTTATTGAAACGCAATCCTCTTATAACCGGGAGTAACACATATTAGATCCAATCGATCAATATTTTATCATTTAAGCGGTGGAGTGTATTTTTATATTCAACTAGCTGACCCGGCGAACTCTGTTCCGCCTTAGAGGCAATAAATAAGCAGATTTTGGATTTTATTCAATTCAATTTTTTATTAGGAAAAATATAAATATAAACAATCAAGTATTTTAATGATTCTTTATTGTTTATGTATTTTGGTGCATCGGTTGTACTCTTCAGTTAAGCACCTTGTGATACACGACATTTTTTGTTTTATTATCAGGCGCAAATACAAACAACGCAGATGGGCTTCCGACCCGTGAACATGCCACATATAATTGCCCATGTGAAAAACATTTATTTTCAAGATTCAGACCACAAACTTTCAAAGATTGTCCTTGTGATTTGTTAATGGTCATGGCGAATGCAAGACGGATCGGAAATTGAAGTCTTTTAAACTCAAACGGCATATCGGTTGGGATCATCGGGATCCTCGGAATGAGAACTTCCTCACCTTCGAATTTTTCTTTGAGTATCGTCGCGTAGATCACATTGTTCATCAATTTACTTACCACCAAACGCGTACCGTTGCGAAGTTTTGGTGGGTTTATGTTTCGAAGCATAATTACTACGGATCCAACCTTGAGGCGTAAATTGTGCGGTGCCAGGCACATCCAAAGAGTTTAAAAATTCAATTGGATAGTTGGTGGCTTCATCTTCGTTTGTTACACAGTCAATTGATTTGAATAAATGCAATGTTCCAATGATATCATTCTGAATTATGTAGCTTAGGTCATCTACATCTTTATTCTTAGCCGCTAAAATTGCTCGTTCACTCAACCATTCATTATTTTTGTAGTTAGTAATGATGTTTGGAAATACTTTGTTGATAAGTTCGTCTTTCGATGAGACAAAGTTACAGAAATTCTGAGGAAAAGAAATCAATCTGCTTGATTCGTCGACCGGTACTCGACCATTACCGATAGTAAGCAATTGCTCAGAGAAATCTTTAGCAGATGTATCATTAAGCAATGCAACTCTCATGTTTGTTGTTAGCTGAAGTTTCTTTACATAGCGCCATAGATTCGATGATTTGAGGCAAGCGTTTATTTCGTCGGCAGCAGTTGATCTTGGAATTACTGGCAGTGTTTGGCGGAAATCGCCAGACAGTAAAATCATTGCGCCTCCAAAACATCTTGAGTCATTGCGTAGATCTTTCAATGGTCGGTTGAGTGCTTCTAATGCACGTTTATGCGCCATTCTGCATTCGTCCCATATTATGATTTTCGATGCTGATAAAACTTTGGCCATTGCGGAGTTTTTTGAAATATTACATATTGGTTCTTCAATAGTTTGAAGATTTAATGGCAATTTTAATGCTGAATGAGCCGTACGGCATCCTTCTAACAATGTGGCTGCTATTCCAGAAGAAGCAACTGCAAGCGCAATGTTGGCAATCTCGCACGCACAGTGGCTAAAACTAATGACATCAGGAATGTCTTACCAGTTCCACCAGGGGCATCCAGGAAATATAAGCCACCATTTCCATCATCAATTGCCTTCATTAATGTATCATAAACTTGCTTTTGTTGGGGATTCAACAGTGGTACATTCGTTTGAACTACTAAATCTAATTCCTGGTGATCATATTCACGTTCCCGTCCCAATTCTCGATCAAATGCTTTATTCATTTCACGATTTGGCGCTGGCATTCCAAATCTGACTAATAAACTGCCGCACATAAGGTAACACATGTCTTCGATCAAGAGTAAAGCCCGATTATGTATCTCTTCATTCATCTCAAGATCGGGATTTCTGGAACTGACACGATTTTGATGTAAAATATCTTCTGACATATTATCCTTGTATTTATGCCACATGTTAGATGGGTTCGATGGAAAGCATGTCGAAATTATGATAGCAAATAATGTGCGTATCTGACTTGGAGATGCAGAGATAATGGCTTCAACGATTGTCGTATCCCAATGAGTATCGTTTTCTAGTAAATTGAGTTCTGTGTTTTTGTTATACCACGTTTTATAGTGACTTGACTGAAACGCGGTGGAACGGGATAAAAAGTATCCTATGTCCGTCTCCTGGTTCTAAGCTACCTCCCCACCAATTTTCAGCTAAATCCGTTCAGCCGTTCTTGAGTTATAAGTGGTGTAACTAACACCACTTTCTTTTATATATATAGATAAACTGGGCGTGTCCAATGAATAAATCCAAGCAATCAATAAAATAAACCAATAAAATCATATTTTTCTGAGCTTTTACGTATATTGAATTCTTTGTCATACTTTATTCGCGCGTTGTACGATTTGGGACCAACATAAAAATTGTACCACCTGATAATTCCTTGTACATGCCATAAAAACGTTCCACATACAGATTGCATAAGATATCAAGCAAAGAAGAGTCACCGCAATGATAAAAAAAAATGTATCGTTTTTTTTTCAGACTCTCATAAGGATACTGGACTTTGTGCACTTCTTATCGCTAAACAATCGACGTATCTCGTTTCGTATTGAATAGAATATTTCCGATCGTCTGACCCTGCAATTATGTTGCGAAGAAATAGCGAAACGAACGTTATCATTAGATTATGCAATCGCAATTTCAACACACAGAGGAACACTCATACGTGTAAGTGAAATATTGTTATCGATTCGTTCTTCCTTCGCGTTCCATTTACACGGGGCCATCCCTGGAAGATCTATGGTTACTTAAGCTCCGTCTGCGATAGCCGGAACCATACGGACCATGGACAATAGGGTATAAGTCGAGAGTCTTTGGATCTTTGTAGGCGTGATACAACTCGGACCGACATGCGATGCCGTGGTCCCGCCCGACACGCATCCATCCTACGGACTCTATGTAATTATCCATATCCCGACGATCGTATGTGCCATGCATATAGAAGAGTCCATGAACCCTAAACGCCTTCGATACCCATAGTTTCGCTCTGCAAGCTCCCTGCAAGTATTTGCAATGTTTAATTGCATCTTGATGAAGCTAAAAAACTTACGACGTATCTTTTAATGATTTTCGTAAATCCTCGTGAATTCATTTATCGGGATGGAGTAAGAACAACAGGGAAACAAAAATGAATTTTTTCTCTTCTAACAAATAATAGCATTATGGGGGAATAATAATGAAAATAGCATTACGAAAATTAATAATACAGTGCTTGAAAAATGAACTAAAAAATGTTGTCTCAATCTTATTGTGATAAAAAAAAACAGTTTTCGATCAAACCTATTGGCTTTGGGAGTAACGGCTCGATCGAGATATGGAGTTCCGAGAATGGTGATCTCAATGATCTCGAAGCGAAGGAGGAACGGGGCAGAGCAGCGGAGAAAAGCGGAGGGAGTAGCGTCCATCGCGAATGAAAGCGCATAACCGGACCATCGAAAACTTAAAAAAAAAAAAAGACGAAAAAAACAAACATGCGGTAGAATCCGGTGTAAATGGAAAAGAGGAACTCGGGGACGTGACCGATCAACGATCAATCGTGAAACGAGCGCGATTATTTCACGTCAGTTTAATTAGCACGCGGCGCCGGTACGCCCGATAAAACTCAACGGAGACAAGCACAGCTAGCACCGGCTATCTCACGGGAATCTGATTTATTGCGAGTGTCCTTGTACCTGTATGCGTTACAGGACTACGTACATTATAAGTGTAAGTTGGTGCACGTACACCGTATAACATTATGCATGCAGGTGGAAACGAGTGTACCTCTTGAAAGAGAACTTAAACAGCAATAACGTGTCCAGCGTGCCTGCGGTTAGCGTAGCGTGGATCATTAAATCGTCGCGATACACTCGCCTGAAACGTATACACACCTTACCATGGCCATCGAATTATCGAATGATTTCGACCACGACAATCCTGTGTGTTTCTTTTGTTTTCTCATAAAGGCGGCTTTGTTATCGTGATAAAAACTTTGCTTTCGAGGCTTTGATGAAAATACGTGCAGAATGTTCTAAAACGTCGAACAAAAGTCACGCGAGACATTGTCCGAAAGCGGATGTGTCAGGGGCTCAATATTTTGACCTCTATTTTTTAATCTTGCGTTGCACGATAAACATTTCATGAAGTCTGAAGAATCGTCGTGAAAAATCAAGGCGGAAACGAATAATTTAGGCATGGCTCCCCGAGTAAAAATGAATATATATAAACATATATAATTGTATATTAATTGATCATATACAATTGTATGCAAAAATTGGCCCGATAGAATTTTATATATTTGTATATAAACGTATACAATTGTATATACTAATATACAGTTATGTACGATAGTATATGAATATATAGAAAATTTTATCAGCCGATACAATTGTATACGTTTATATACAAAAATATAAAATTCTATCGGGCCAATATTTGTATACAATTGTATATGATCAATTAATATACAATTATATATATATTTATATATATTCATTTTTACTCGGGTTTAAAAAAAAATAAAAGTACTCATATACAGTCATATATTGGGAGTACAACTTTGCAGTGACCGTTTTTTTTCAAAAGTTTAAGGCTTTATTATAAAAAAGTGGCTACATATTTTTTAATCAAAGTACCGCCCGTCGCTAGCTACGACCTCGGCCCATCTTTCAGGTAGCATTCGAATCTCGCGTCGATAAAAGTCTTGGTCCTTCGAGGCAATCCAGGAATCGACCCAATTTTTGACTTCTTCGTAAGTACCGAAGTGCTGGTCAGCCAAATCGTGTGCCATTGACCGGAACAAGTGATAGTCGGAAGGGGCAATGTCTGGAGAGTACGGCGGGTGGGATAAAACCTCCCATTTCAGCGTTTCCAAGTACTTTTTCACGACATTTGCAATATGGGGTCGGGCATTGTCATGCTGCAGTATCACCTTGTCATGTCTTTCGTTGAATTGTGGCCGTTTCTCTTTGAGTGCCTTACTCAAGCGCATCAACTGACGTCGGTAGAGTTCCCCTGTGATGGTTTCGGATGGTTTGAGCAGCTCATACTACACAACGCCCAGCTGGTCCCACCAGATACACAGCATCACTTTGGATCCGTGAATATTCGGTTTGGGCGTCGATGACGGAATATGACCAGGCGGTCCCCATGATTTTCGGCGTTTAGGATTATCGTAGTAAACCCACTTTTCATCTCCAGTCACAATCCGGTGCAAAAATCCCTTCCTTTGTTGTCTTTGGAGCAGTTCCCGCAAGTGCTGAGAATTCGGCTCGTAGGTTGCCATGTTTGAGTGCCAATAACTTTATAATGCATACACGTATCCGTTAGCTTTTTTAAATTGTTTACATTGGCAGAGCCTCTAGTTTAAAATGCCACTTTTTTATTGAGCTAGGGCCACTACTTCGGCCGCAGTGGCTCTCTAAGTAAATCGGTCACTACAAAGTTGTACTCCTAATACAATTTTATATACCGTAAACAAAATTTTCCCGCATATAGATAATTATATATAACACTATATTGAATTATATACAACTGTATACGATATTGTATCTAATTATATAAACTCCCTATAAAAATAGTATCTCCATATATCATTATATACAGAACTATGAATAATTTTATCGAATCAAATTTGATGGAAGTACATTTATATCGGATTATATATACGAGTGTATAGAGTTATATACACTTATATATAAACCTATATATAAATATAAATGATTGTATATCATTTTTATATAATTGTATCTAAGTATATACAATCATTTTTACTCGGGTCAACAACCTCCGAAATACTTCATCCAAAAATCGATTTTCTTCTCCGTTTGTTTCCCAATATTGTTTTCATATGTGGAATTCCGTAAGGTAGGCGAAATAAGTTTTCACACATATTAATATTAAATGGGCATTCACTCGAAAGAACATCTATTTCCCGGAGAGTACGTTTGTATTTACTTTAACATTACATGCGTTTGTATTCACATAACCATCTTGCCATCAAAACCTCAAAAATACTCATGTCTCGTTTATTTGTTCAAAAAATATTTGATGAAACTCTTTTTTTGAAGTCGTCATATTTTGTCGTTGAGTCTCGGCGAAGTCGTGGTTTTCGGGTCGGGAGTATATCTGTAAGAAGTCATCAACTGACTATTGGCTGGTCTGATTTGTACGTTAATGTTGGGTTGAGGAATCAAATTTATTTGCGAGATACACAATGGTATTTTCGCTCGTAGTCATGCTGATGCCAAGGATGCGGGTTGGTCGTGTATGCTAAGGGCGCAGACTTTTTTTTTACTTTGGATCGCTTAAGCACATTCAGTTCCGATATTACCAAGACAAAAAATTCTATTACGCAGTTCCAAAAATTTCGAACACACAACTGACCGACGTTTTGTACATCACGTGTGACGTTAGGTTTCTGAGAAGCTTTAAAAGGTGAGTTTTACAGAAAAGTGTAGTTTAATAGATGCGCAACTAACCCGGCGCGTTGGTCTAGTGGTTAGCGTGCCGGCCAGCGGATCGAGAGGTCGCGGGTTCGAATCCCAGTCGCGTACATTCGTCGTGAAATGTTTTTCTTCGACATTTTTCGGCGAAAGACGACTAGTTCCGTGACTAGGAAGAGCTAACTTGTGACCGACTGTATCGGTATAGGTTTTCCGCAGTTTCCCTATGCCCATGGCGGACATGCTATGGTGAATACGATACAGAGGAGGAAGCCGGCTGCTTGTATTAAATATGATATTTAAAGTAAGTTATCTATACCCATAGAGTTCAGATTGAAGGTCATTAAACGTATACTTGCACATTGTTTCCCACACTCTAATATCTAAAATAATTATCTCTAATAATTATCTAAAATAATTATTAATTTAAAATAAATTATCTAAACCCATAGAGTTCAGATTGAAGGTCATTAAACGAATCCTTGCACACTGCTTCCCATAATCTAATATTCTCTACAAAACTTCTTCCATCGAGAAACGACAATTGAATAACAAACTTTGTCCCAGAGGACGCTTTGTAAACTAAATAAAATGACATGAAAGTAATGTGCAAGTTGCTAATCGACACGTTCATCGCGTTTCGTTTGTATATCTAAAAGGTTCAACTGTCACTTCAAGGGTTAGGCCGAACTCTGTTCGTGGTTCCAATGTAATTGCACTTTGCTTACGGTTATTTTCTAACTGATGTTGACAAAAATGACGAGCACGTTTAATTAAATTTCCGATTCCCAGATTGCAACGTAGTTAAAAGATGATTTTACAAAGGGTGTCTCACAATGACCTGACATTCTTAGTTGCGCGCAATTTTTGTCGTGGCGAACATAGAGTACTAATATTTGATAACTGACATCAGGAAGTATTGCGGTTTAGTTAAGAAAAATTACACGATCGAACATCGCATAGAAATTGTGAAAATTCACTACAAAGATGGTGAAAATTTTGCAGAGACGGTTCGGAAAGTCCGCACGTCTTTTGGACATCACAACGCACCATCTCGAAACACTATGGTGAATTTAATCACAAAATTTGAGGTTAGTAGTTCAATTCTGACTGCGAAAAGCAGTGGTCGTCCTGGTACTGGTCGGTGGAATGAAAACATAGCTGCAATGAGTGCGAGTGTCAACACTCCTTCCACCTCGACTCGCCATCATGTTCAGCAGTTGGACATTTCAAGATACTCTGTGCAGCGAATTTTGACGGAAGACCTGCATATGCATGCTGACAAAATCCAATTGATACAAGAACTGCAGCCAGCAGACCATGCGTAGCGCCGTACATGCGCGAATTGGATATTGGAGCATCAACAAATCGATGGTGATTTTTCGAAGAAAATCATCTTCAGCGATGAGACGCATTTTCAACTTAGTGGCTACGTAAATAAACGAATCTGTCCCTTTTGGGGGACCAAAAATTCACAAGTGGAGCAGCAGCTTCCCATGCATCCACCACAAGCTTGTTCGGTGCGGATTTTGACATCCTTTATTATCTAGCGTATCGATTCACATCGTATTCGATTGACAATTGAATGATTTTTGCATAATTGCCCTACTTATCTGTATGGATGAAATTTGGATTAAAATTATGTAATTAAACTATCGAAAATTAAGATTAACGAATGAACCTAGGAAATTAAATGATAACATATGCAAACAAATATGGGGAAATAAGTCCCAAAAAAGTATTTGTAACGAACAAAAACAAAACGATTTCCTTTAATTAAAAATAAAAATCATATTTATCCGCGATACTGGTACTACATGATCGTACGAGTTGGCTTCGAGGAATAATTGAAGAATACAGACATATTGATGAATATCGCAACAATTATGATCATCTTTGCGATTGCTCACCAAGAATACGGAACAGCAGAAAGAAAATTCGATCTAGCATTCAATTCGAACCTGGACACCCAGTTTATTTTCATCGCCAGGAACCACGCAGTTTTAAAACGATCGATCACTCGATCGGTCTGCCAAGAGGATCGTCTCGTTTACATGCACATCGATAAACTTTCCGCATTCAAGTGACGATTCTTGACCCTTCGGCGTTACCATTCTCTCAGTAGGTGATTCGTGCATCGTAACCTAATCCGGTTTCTCTCTGCCTACTGGAAGGGTTAAGCCATCACGTATGGGGACGGAAGTTTGGTGGCCAGGGAATGCATGCTTGCATTCTGTGGAAGTCCTGCTTTCGAGTGACTGAGACATCAAACCCCTTCCCTCGAGTGTAACGTGCCACGTAAACTTCCCGTGTATGCCTCTCCCCCGGAGGAGCAAGGCGTTCGAACGAAACCACCGGAGGAGGAACACAGGCATCGAAGGAGAAAGCGAGACGGGAAACAAGGAGGAAGAAGACGAGAGGAGAGGCCAATTTGTCCGTGAACGGGGCGATGCGATGCGTATCTTACGCAGCGCCTCAGTCTACGACCTACGTAATGCGTTCTCATCCCTCATCCTTACACGATGGACCACAGTGCGTGCTGCTCCTCTTCTCTCCGTTCTCACTTTTTCCTTCGTAACGAGAGCGAGAACGTGTCCCTCTTCGCCCTTTTTCCTCACGCCGCTTTTTTTTTTTTTCAACTATCGCACCTCAATCCCGTCGCGTGTACAAATCTAATCTGTTTACGAACCGCTGATGGTAATGTTCGAGTATTTTTCTGAGATGTAACGAACACGATTTCTCTTGACTCGGATACGTAGTAAATATCAGTTCGCCTTTTTCTCGTTCGCTTGCTCACTCAAGTACGACCTTGGGGTCGTGATCGATGATTCTCTGGTGAACCTATATTGAAGTAATATCTAACAAAAAGTATCAGTTAATCTTAACCTCGCGGAGGACGAAAGAAAATAATTGGTTGATGATCCAAACTTATAAGAGGTTAAATAAAAAAATATACAAAGACGTCAATTGGCCGATGAAAACGTCATGCATCCTTGCATCATATACATTGCCAGATAGCCTACGCAGTGTTTCATGTAGTCCCGAAGAAAGATGACCCTCAGCTGTGAAACATGAAATCAGCGTAATCATAAGCGCCCTATGACATCTTCGGTAGATTCGTGCACGAGGGAAAATGATTGCATTGTCCCTCCGAAGGAGTACCTGGCGCGAAGACTCCCAGAAGTCACCCAAAAGGCTATACGCGCAAGCTTCGAAAAGCTCAGCAAAGAGAAAAACAAGGTGATCAGAATATTGGAAAAAAAGAAGAAGAGCGCACAAGGTGAGGTGTGTGGAGAGACAAGGACAGGACGACCCCGGGCGGCTGTAACTCGCATCGAAGGAACAGGAGAAGGGAACAGAAAAGCGAAAAAGGACATTCGAGATAAAAAAGAAGAGACGCGCCTGTCAAACGTGACCACGCGAGCGCGGATACCGGGCCGGTTCGGATGTAATAAAGATGGCGATATAGGAGTCATAATCTAGTGGTGTGCGGGATCTTTGTCGTCCTCCCTGACTCGATCTCTTGCATCTCCTTCTTTCTGGCTGTCGTTGCGGGGGACGGGGGGCGAGATGGACCGATCCAACGGACCCCGTGCTCTCGGCATGCTGCATCGCGGTGATGGCAACGGCGGCTTGCATTCCGACGCTCCCACGAGACCGTGGACCGTCTCCGTCAGCCTCTCACTCACGCTCGCTCGTCGAGACAAGCCCTTACTAATGGAGGAAATAAATTTCGGATTAAATCGTAGCCAGGCTACTTTATAAGGCTGCTGTTTTCTTCTCTCGATCTCCATCTCTCTCCCTCGGTCCTTCTCTCGCTCCTTTGCCTATATCTTTCTCTCTTCGATATATGCCCCCAGGATTTCTCGACTTTCCAGCTGAGTTGTTGCTCGGGTTGGCCCGTTTCGCTTCTGCCAACCGTTCCCCCGCGCTATTCTCGCAACGCCGTAAGCGCAATGGACGATCTCTTCTCGATATCACCGTCACATTTATGGAGATGTCTGGTTATGATGCCTGCTTTGCGGAAAGGTGCATACACGCCGTGTATATGCGTAGCAACTTACGTATAGATTGATTTTTCGGTCCTAATTATAGATTGGACTTGAAATCGACACTATGTATCCGATAACGATCCAACACTTGAGCACGGAAATGTACATCAACTTTTTGCAAAGGGGTCAATCGAACGGGTGCTTCACAAATCCTCCAATGTATCTTCGCGAGTGTTTCGGTGTTGAGATCAATGATTCAATTTAACGTGCATTCAGGGCAGGTAAGATTTTGTACGTTGGCATCCACGTCAAAGCTTTTTGACGTTGAAAGGATCCAATTGGATTTCCATACTCGACCCTACTTCCCGATAGGGATCCAATGGGTCATCGCATTGGATCCGTTAACTAAACCGTCACGATCGTATATTGGATTTTAATCGGGATTTCCCATTGGAATACAACGGGGATGAATCCAATTTGAATCCTAAGAGATTCCGATATTATCGAACGGAACGGATACGATTCGCGATGGATACCATAGCATTCTGTACAGGGAATTTTCCGAAAAACGATGTATGGATCTACAATATGAGTGGATCTTAACTAAGTTATCTCAAAAAAGCATAAATAGTAATTATCTCAAAGAAGTATAAATAGTTATCTCAAAAAAGTATAAATAGTAATTAAAAAGGTATATCTTAAAAATCGATTTGAATCGCAGCACTTAAAATCGACTGTACCGGCTTTATAGTACAGTCGTGTTGTATATTGGAATCGGAAAAAATTAGGAGAAGACTAGTTTCTTGACAGGTGATTTTGTAGGTGCCGCGGGTGCTAAATACAAGTTTGCCTAAAAATCGGGGTATAGGTTTTTTTTAGGGGATGAAAGGGGATGGGGGTGGATTAATGCCAAACTACAACCCCCACGAGGTCGGTGCCAGGAGACACAATGTTCAGAAAAATCCGGATTTTATTTTTGTCCACAGCGCCGAAGTCGTGGAAGTTCATTTTGGGGGTGAAAGAGTGGGGTGAAATTTTGAAAAATCAGTTCTCATTCTATAACTCTTTAGGAAAAATTTATACAATTTTTGTTCAAATGGGAACTTTGTAGCCCTTGAAAAGCCGCGTCGATCGAGCATTTGATCATCCCTCTCCAATAATATATTCACCCCCAAAAGAATTCTTGAAGTATAAATAAAAAAATTGTTTATTGAATTACTCAAAACAATCGATTTTTCGGGAATGGTTTAGATGTATGAAATGTAGAGAATAATTTTCTCTATATTTTCGTTCCTATGGACCACCCTTGAATTTTGCTTTTTCGAACCCCTTTCAGGGGTAGAAAATTCAAAATGAAATTCTGGGAAAACTATTGACCGAAAATAAAGAGATACGAGTTTGGCGCTGTGGACAAACATGTAGCTGAGGGTTCAAGCTACAAATTCTTCCACGACGGCGAATTCGTACGGTCAATAGTGTTCCCAGAATTTCATTTTGAACTTTCAACCTCCGAGAGGGGTTGGAAAATCAAAATTCGAGGGTAGCCCATAGAAACGAAAATACAGAGAAAATTATTGTCTACATTTCGTACATTTGAATCATACCCGAAAAATCGATTGTTTTTGAGTGATTCAACAAAGAATTTTTTTTGCTATTTCAACCATTTTTTTGAGGGCGAAGATATTATCAGAGAGTAATGATCTAATGCTCGATCGAAACGTATTTTCAAGGGCTACAGCGTTCCTATTTGAACAATAAGTGTACGATTTTTTTTCTGGAGAGTTACTGAATTAACACTGATTTTTCAAAATTTCACCCTACTTTTTCACCCCCAAAATGAACTTCGACGACTTCGGCACTATCTACAAAACTAAAGCCCGGATTTTTCTGCACATTTTGTCTCACGGCGCCGACCTCGTGGGGGTTGTAGTTTGGCGTTAATCCACCCCAATCTCCTTTCATCCCCTAAAAAACTCTACACTCCGATTTTTAGGCAAATTTGGATTTAGCACCCGCGGCACCTCCAAAATCACCTGTCTAAAAATTAGCCTTCTTCTAATTTTCTCCGATTCCGGGGGTTCTCAGCGACAGCTCGACTGTAGTAATATACTATCGAAGCTTTTTGAAATAACAGAAAATATAAAAAAGAGAGATTAAACAAGTCGATATTTTCCAAGTATGAAGGAAATCAGGCGTACTGCATAATTCATTACTAACGTTGTAATTTTTTCATTATAGGATGCCTCTGTAGTCCAGCCTGCCGAATATTCTGTCCACTAGATGACCGGTAATTTGTGTGTATGTGTGGGTCAATGACGAATAGCTTGCAAAGTCGAGAAAAATCACATGATTCGCTTTTCATTTGGCTGAGGTGCCCGGAGTGATTTCAAAATAACTTTGGTTTTGCAAGCGGAGCCTGTATTTTTCTTGTATGTTTGTCTGTTCAGTAGAAATTTTCCGATCGTGTTTTAAACTATTTAGCTTCCCGATGAGCTAGAGACTTGAAACTTTAAACATAGCTCAGAACTGGATGACAATGCAATATTAATTCGCTTTCTTGTCTGTCTTTTTGTTTGTTTGTTTGTCTGTTTGGTACAAATTTCGCAATCGATTTAAAACTAATTGCTGGATGAGCTAGAGACTTGAAACTATGAGCATAGTCCACATCTGGATGACAGACAAATAAACAGATAGGCAATAATGTCACAGTGAGTGAGAGAAAAATAGAGAAAACAAAATATGAAGAATAAAATAAATAAATAAAAAATAAGGTTCAGTAAAAGAGAAAATTTTTTTAAAAATAATAACACTATTAATAGTGAATAGTGCATTAGTGACAATTTCTACGATGGTCAAGGAGACAGACTCTCAACGCAAGTGGCGCATAGAGAAGGAGATGCTAAATTTCACACACACAAGACGCACAAGAAAAAAATTATTTTTTTATTTAGATAATTTTATTTTGTGCTTTTCAAAGCAGAAAATAGAATTATCTAAATTAAAAAATAATTTTTAAACCACGTTTTTAAAACGAACTAAAAAGTATGAAATAATGTATTTTAGCCCCATACAGATTTAGAGCCCAATATAGATTCTTAACCCCATACAAATTGTCCTGAAAATTTGTGATTCTGAATTTTTAATAGCTATGAAAATACTCGTAAGATTTAAAACGACAAACGTGGGGCGCATGCGATCGATAATTGACGCCTGAATAGTTCACCTAAGTCACTAACCATTTTATTGCACTGCAAATTATATGAACTGTTGTGTGAGTTTTCTCAACGTCAGCTACTTCCTATGCTCCACCTCGTGCCTGCGCCCCACGTTTTTCGTTTTAAATCTCACAAATATTTTCATAGCTATTAAAAATTCGAGTTCTAAAGTCTAATTCTTCTAAAAAGGCTAGTTAAGAATCTGTATTGGGTTATAAATCTGTACGGGGCTAGGAAAATCTATTTTATACTTTTTAGTCCTTTTTTAAAACGTGATTTAAACATTATTTTTTTTATTTACATAATCGTTTCATGACAGATTCATATTCCACGTGAAAAAGCAACAAACTTTTACCTAAAACATTTATTTATTCAATCATTACTCTTGGAGATTGACGAAATGATCATTATTTTTGTTTTCAACGAAGAAACTAAATGAATTATAATGAACGCTCAGAGTGATGGCCGTCCAACTCCAAACACTTGTATCAATGCGAGTAGCAAAATTTCGATGTGTTAATAATAAATCCTCTGAACGGATATCGCGACCGGCATTTTGGATTCGCTCGTTTAAATTTTTCGGAGCGGTTGGACGATCGTGATAAATATTTTTTTCAAGTGGGTCCTATAAATAAAAATCCAATGGTGTTTAATCAAGCGCCCTTGCCGGCCAGTTAACTAGACCTCCCTGACCTATCCAACGACGCGGCTAATTCTGATTCATTAATTGACGTGCTATACACGCATACACGGGTACATGAATCAATACCCGATAAAACGCACGACACGATGGACACTTTTTTCGAGAAATGGCGCCGCATACAAGTTCAACGTGTCATTGAAGTTACGCTAAAAAACCTCGAGAGGTATTCCATAGTTAACTCAAAGTTTCGATTAGTTCACAAGTGATAAGATTTTCCAATAAAACGGAAATAAAAGGAAGAACGTTTCTACCCGAAGATGCCCATGACGTCGTTCATGTTTCCGTGACGAATACATCGTGATGAGATTTTTTGTACTAGCTAAAAACTAAAAATTGAACTTACGTACAATTTTGCTGATCGTAGTGAACATTTTTTAAGTGTGTCGGGCAAACGTCAAATGGTTTTTCGACGTAGAATATGAGTCTGCCAAAAATATAAGCTCCCGTTTCTAAACTGTTAACCTTGCCAAAATACAATCGCAATCCATATACGTAAATCAGGGCAATCAGGAAAGTTTGCAGTGATACATTTTTCGTCACAGTGCAGAGTGGCCGTATACTCCGACACCAAAGAAGGAAGCAAAGCAGCATGGTCTGTAAGGCAGAAGAAAATAAATAAGTTTTGGAAATTCTGTTGAGAGGATTTTATAGAGATAACCAATCTTCTCCCCCTGTGCGACTCTTCCTCGCTTGCCCTTGCAGACATTTTCGTAGGAATCCAGTTGAATTCGCGTACTTGTTCCCACTTCCTGGTAGGGATCCAATGGGTCATCGCAGTATCCCCAAAGCGTCACGCTCGTACATTTGATTGCAATTGGGATTCACTATTGGAATCCAATGGACGAATCTAATTTGACTCCGAGAGGATTTCCACATTATCGAACAGAATCCCATACGATTATTGATGGATCTCGTAGCGTTCTGTGCGTTGAATTTTGCAAACAAAATATATAGATATACAAAATGAATGCATTTAAAAAAAGTCTTATCGTGAAAAAAATATAAATGGCTTTAAAAAGTATAGCTTAAAAATGCATTTGAATTACATCACTGAGAATCCACTATAGTTATCTTTTGTTATTCATTTTACTGCACTTTGACATAATATTGGCTTCTTTTTCATCACTTTTCGCCTATTTTTTATTCAAACGTAGTAAGAATTCTCAAATGGCGTTCATCAAGGAGAAGTCCAGAATGCAATTGAATCCCAATGAGGACTCCCTATGTGCGGTGTCCCCAACAAGTTACTAAAGAGATGTGGGTGCATCTTGGGACTCCCCAGAAAATTTGTGCATGAAATCCCGGGAGGATTTTTTTGGGAGATCCAACAAAGTCCGTTTGGGAATTAAAAAAAAATCGGAAACGTCGGCGATAGGAGAACAGCGCGGAATCCACTTGGATTTCAATGTAAACATCTTACGTGCGGTGTCCCTATCAAATCCCTGTAGGGATGTGGTAGGATCTGGGGATACCCCAATCATTTTTTGCACGGGTGGTTCCTCGCAACCGTTTTCCGGTAGAGATTTGAGAACAGCACTTGAGGTCGCAATCCTTTTATGGCCAATGGTCAATCGAACAAAATTTTTGGAATGGCCAATCAAACAAAATTTTTGGTAAACTGCAAACACCCAACTGTTGAGGTGCACGTCGAAACTTGCGCTAGAAATAGCAATGTAGCTGAGACTTAATTTTTTCATGCCACTCACTCAAAATTTCAATTATATTCCGAAATCTATTCATCTTAAGCAATTTTCCCAATTGATTTTTTTTTCTCAACATTATCATTATTTTAATAGAGGGGAGGAACTTTATACGTACTTTGCGGTTTAGTAACCTTATCATTGGGCGATAAGGTTACTGGAGCTACGGGCAAACGCGAAACGGATTCACGAATCAAATTATCGCCTGCGAATTTCCCTAAACTCGGTACTTTTTTGGCCACGGAAATACACAGAATATAATAAATTGAATACATTAAAAAATGCATAAAAGTTGAAACAAACAAATAATGTACTCTTTCAATATTAAATGACGATATTTTTCGACGTTGGCGCAACAGTCTAATACTATAATACGCATGCGCATATATCTAAATGCAATGTGACAGGATCACTCATTCGTATGCGTTTTTTACACGCTTTGAACGCTGCTTTCTTAGTGGAGCAAAATTCTATTGATTATACAGCGTAAATGCATCCCATGAAAAATATGCCATCAAAATCTTCAACTGTATCAACTTCCGATCGTTGACCATATGAATTTTGAGGCAAACTATTTTTCGAGGCAATTACTTCGATTGTAAGCATTGCTAAAACATTGTGCTTTCAAAAAATGAAAGGATTGAGTAATCTGGAAAACAATTTGTTAATTATAGATATATCAATAATCGTACGGATTGCACGTTAATTAAGCTGAAATTAAATCCATTAAATAAGTCCATTTGTGGCCTCAGCCCGAATAGTAAGCATCGATATTTTTATTACTTACGAAACAATGATTTCTATATATATTCTCCCCGCCTAGATTTCAAAAGCTTCTTCGGCGATACTAGGATAGTTTTAATAGTAATACGCTAATACATATCTATAGGATTCTTGAATTGAGAGACACTATCGAGCAACTTGGCAGTTTTCTGATGATGATACGCATCTGTATATTATTGTTAGTCAAATTTCCGAGTAGATAACATTTTGGCAACGCATACATTCGGACAATGACCAATATATTCTTTTACAACGTGTTTGTAGTTTGCTCGAAAATCTATTTTCTTGAAATTGAGTATTATTTCGAAGCAATAAAGATGAAATGCTAGTCACATAGATTTCAATACTCTTAGCAAACATATTTTAAAGCACTTGCAAATACGGTAAATGTTCCAATTATTGAACAGCTAAGGATCTGGCGGATTAAATTCGGTGAGAAAAAAATATAAAGTCAAGAAAAAACCATCGCTTTCATGTTCAAATGATACTTTGATATTTTTATTTTCGAACAATCACCCTTTAAATTATTTATCAATGATTTCAAATGAAAAAAATTATAATAATGTGAAGCATGAAAATGTCCCAATTATTGAACACTGGAAGTGCCTATGTCCCTAATATTGAACAGGCATGTCCCAGTTATTGAACACTCTCGAGAAATGTTTTTCCGTTCTGAAAATATTATTTTGGGTACAATATTAAGAAATAAAAGCAAAATCAAGCACTTAAAGAATCTTTTATTAAGGGAGCATTCCAGTGTGACAGCCCGAAAAATCGCTGTTTTTCGCGATTTTTTTTTTTAAAGAAAAAAATAATCTAATCGGTCTGTTTTTTTTTATATATTAATTGGATATTGAAGAATACAAAACAATTTTTTAAAGATCGATTTATTTATTAATTAATATCTATAAAAATGATGAAACAATTGTTGCAGAAAATGCACTTGGATGTGGTGTCCACGTTGGGGGTCACAATTTTGATCTGAAACAAAAAACACAAAAAGATTATTGATCGGTATATAATTGGCTTTCGTGCTATGGAGGCTTTTTTTTTTTGCAAAAATGGCGCCGGTTTGAACAAAAAGTATCGATTTTAGCATTTTTTTTTGGCAGTTTTTTTTACAAAAAAATAGGAAGATGTCAAAAAAAAAAGCTTCCATAGCACGATAAACAATGACGTTAAGAATATTGTGTAAAAAATTCAACTCGATAGCTTTAAAACTCTGCCCTCCAAGTTGGACACCGTTTTGAAAAATGCTGTTTCGAGAAAAACGCGTTCAAAGTTTCAAGTGAGGAAATTTTAGGTAAATCGTTTACTTACGGTTAATCAGCGATGCCAAAGAAGCGATGGGAAGAGTGTATACTATTCGATAAAGCAAAAAAAAAAATCGATTTTTTGAAAATTTCACACTGGAAAGCTCCCTTAATCATATACAAATACAAAAATATATATTTAGTCTCTTTTGACAGGTTTTTGGTTCATTCGCATTTGGTTTATTTTTGCTTTTCAACTCGAACTTTATTTTATATTTCTTTTCAGCTTCCTCGTTTTTATGTTCTGTTTTTGTTTGATTTTGTCGCAGCTTGGCTCCCTGAAATATCGGAGAACAAAAAATATTGATCAATACATTCGTATTTTTAGGTTACATTTTCTTTTTACTTTTCTTTTTATGTTTATTGCACGAAAATACAAATAAAAAATATATATGACGATCTTAGAGTTATTATTAAAAGAATAAAGGTAAGTTTATTCAGGAACTTACAGTTTTTGTTTGAATAAATCCGTTTCACACGATCTGTCACACGTTAACTGTCTCGATGTTTTGATGAGTTTAATGACGCCATCTTGGAAAATTCGAGTGTTCGATAATTGGGACACACTGCATTTTCTATGTCCCAATGGTCGAACACCGTATTTTTTTTAACAAATAATTAATTTTAAAAAAAATTTAATTGTTATTTGTAAGAAATTTTCTGAGGAACCTGAAACGCCTTTACTTTTTGAGATGCGACAGTTTTTGAATTTTGTATGCCCTTATGTTATGCGCGTCTTAGCAAAAACGATAAGCAGTTACCAAAAGACGTCAAATTGGGTCACCGTTGCTGATTAAATATTTGTTTTCTCTATTAATTAGAATTTTTTTTGCACAAGTAAGGTAACATTTTGATAGCTGAAAGTTCCATATATGTAATGAAATTTTTATAAATAAGTAAATGCATGCAGTTGAATGAGAAATAATAAAAATACAAGATAGTGTTCAATAATTGCGACCAGTTCAATAATTGGGACATTTACCTTAAACAACATTTTTAATTGATGATAAAATAATTTTCTCGAATGCAGCGTGTCCGCAACTCAGTCCGTGGACATTTTTTTGCATCGATAATACTTTCGACGTTCTGGTATATTTTTGGACGATGAATTTTTATTTATAACTTGTGTAAAATATATAAAGCTTTCGAATGTGAACAACATAACGCAAAATACGTGGCCATAATCAGTGGGCAAAAGCTGTGATCCAAGAGTGTAAAAAGTAGTGGTATTGACCCATTTGTAATTCACATAACCGAATTACGTTAGAAGTTAATATTTTTAGGCATTCGATATTTTACAAATAAACGGTTTGGACACCTCACAGTTTTCGTCATCCATGCCACCTCCGTTAGTAATCATACGCGCGCAATGCTGTTTGCCCTGAAAATTATCCGGATTTATTGCAATCGCTTTCGACCATTTTGCCCATCCTGTTTGGCCAAGAGGTTCATCCATCACCGTAATCCAGTCACCCTCTTCAAATTTGTCGTGTACGCCGAGCCAGGCCTCATCCGTCGCCCCCTCTCTCATCATTTGAAGTACGATCTTTTCTTCCGAAACCGAACGAATGACAGCCAAGTGACCTGTTTCGTTGATGACAACATTTTTAATGTGTTGTTAAGGTGTGTCGATTAATGAGAAAGTCAGTCATCAGTTTATGACAAAAAAAACTCCGTATTGGGTTTGGAAATAGAACATCAACAGCACAAAGTTTATAGTGTCAAGTGTTCAATGTCATATTAGGAAACTATGATTGTTCGTGAGAATTAAATGAAGTATCATGTGGTATTACCTCCTTCCTCGGTGCAAATTTTTCTCGCTTTGTTCCACGAAAGCTTACGAAGATGCAGCTTGTGTGCACCGACCTCACCAGTCACAAGGTAATCAGCACCGGGTGTGATCCGAACGTCGACCAAGCCGTTCATCAAACCAGATACTGGGTTCTTTCGGGGCGAAAGACCATTTAAGTTGAATATTATATTTGCCGCGTGGAAGTCGTAATGTCCGAGTCCATCGGTCCCTGCAAAGAAATTACAAAAAACGATAAAGACCTCGGTCAAAAATGTATCGAAGTCAGGATCAATAGGTTGTTAGGTACGCGCATAATTCTGCCATTGAATTATAATTTAATGAATGTAGGAAGGTTTTCCAATTAATATGTTGCTCATGATACAACAGTAATCTACAAGCACCTGTCACTATACAAATTTGTCAGGAAACCTTTTTTGATTGTATTGTAAACGTGGTGAATCGAATATTGCAAAATTAAAAACAGTTATACTACTTTCTTTTTAAAATCTATATCAAACAGAAGCTGCAATCATTGAACTTTAAAGTGCACTCATCCTAGCACTCACCGTAGCACTCACTAAGTGCCGTAGCACTCACTAAGTGCTACGGTCATAAATTATTTTCGACACGTAACCCCAACCCTTACAAGGGCATAGTATGGCGTACGTAGTTATGTGACTTCATCCCTCCTAGTGGACCTGTGTGCTGCCTCAAAAATAATGTCCACATCAGTATGACACCCATTCGTACCACAACTATATCCCAGTTGCTACGGAAAGCGAGCTATCATTTTTCGTTCCGAAAAAGACCATAATTGTGCAATATCAAGCTTATGGAAAATACTAATGTACGCTGCTTATTCGACGAAAATTCAAAATTTTTTGTAGATAATACAGCTGGTCACGAGTTCACTTCCCAGCCTCGGAGCTAGTCGCGATTCGTCGAGAAATAGCTCACAGACTACAGCCATACACACGTGACACTCACACGTACCGGTCCGTATGCGCGACAACCGCGTAGAACTGGAGCTACGTCACGCCCGTGTTTTTATTTTTCTCCGAAACTACGAGACGGCGATTCGAACCCGCGACCTCTCGATGTGCTGATTTCAGAGGCAAGCACGCCAACTACTAGACCAGCACATCGGTAGGGTACGAAATATATTTTCTCCATATATACATATATACACTAACAGAAAAATGCTACTGATATTGACTAGATGCGTCTATTTGATTTAAAAAAATTTGAATGAACTAAAATTTTCGTAAAAACAAATTGTTCCTATTGCATTCCATTATTAGAATTATTTATTTTAAATATATTTATTTAATCAAATCAATATCTGTTTAATATCATCTGATAACTATATATCTAATTTATTCATAATAAATCTGTGATTCGGTTTCATCTGTTCAAAAAACAACTTAGTTGAGTCCACTAAATATATATATTTATTTTTTAAAATTTAAATTAAATAAAATTTGTGTAGAGTCAAACATTTTTCTATTTGATTGAATTTATGGTCTGTCTATATTGCAACACACACATCGAGGGGGTGGGGGGCTAGAGATGGAGGAATTATATATATATATATATATATATATATATATATATATATATATATATATATATATGTATGTATGTTATGTTTGAAAAATCTATAGCACGATATTCGATAAAACTCTCTAATTATCACAATTATATTAACTAACGGTTATAGTTTATATGATACAACAAAACATTATGAGAATTAATTTAGTCTCTTATGTCATATCTGCGACTTAGATGCCACAAACGCTCGGTAGCGTAGGGGCAGCGTGCGTAGCTATAGTTAGGTAGGTTACAGGTTCGATTTCACACGTACGCAAATTATTTTCTTCAATTCAACTCATTTCAGAAGACCTAGGAATGACTAATTATGACACAAAATCATTGTGGTAGAACTTGAACTTAAGTGTTTAATTTTATTTTGGATTTATGAAATATTCCATGCATATTGTACACCTGGCTTTGCAGTGTATCTCGTAAGCAAATAAAGATTTATTCGAATCGAATCTTTATTTATTTAATTTTAATATTTTTATATTTAAAAAGAATATCTGAAACAAATGAACAAAATATATTTGAAACAAATTGGATCGTAGGAGGCCGTGGGGCAGGGAAGACTATATGATTTGAATAGATCCTGTTTAAAATGATTTTTTTTTAAATGTAGACAACCGTTGTACTATTTGTGAATTTTTTTGCATACTCACTTGAATTTATTTCTTTGCTGTCCAATGTTTTCTGGTCGGAGATTAGAGAAATACTCGCGGGGTTCGTATCAGTTGAACCGGATCCATTGTCACCCGCAATTTCGTATATTCCCTGCCACAGTACAAGACCGAGAAGCAAACACTTTTGCATATTTTCGCTTTTATTATTACAATTTCTTGGATTGCATTTGTTTGTTTTCACAACAAGCTACCATATGTGATGAATGGCGACACTGTTCTGACAAAGCCCGCGATGTCAGTTCTGTTTTTATATCAACGTGGCGTTATTCCGGAAATACCCATATAAGGATTGACGTATGCATACGGGGCATCCCATTTTACTATTATCATATAATTCTTATCAAGCTATTCTTCGTTATTCACGAGATATGTAGTCTGACATTCTTTGCATTGAAGAAATGTCATCGTAGACTCATGATTCAACCGTTCATAAGATAATAATAACAGTCTGTGTTCTACATTTTTAAATTAGAAATACAGAAAATCGGTTTGTACTGCGAAGCCAGATTCTTTCTTGCAAGTCAATGGAATGTACTTTGGTAGAACGAATATTTCGGGGAACGCTACCACAAATTATACAGAACTATTCTGTGAAAAACATATACACATTGATAGAAAAATTCTATTGATGTTAATAAGATGCGAAAATTTGATTTTAAAAATTTTGAATTAAGTAGATTTTCCGTGCAATCAATTTTTTCCTATTGCATTGCATTATTGGAATTATTCATTTTAAATATATTGTTTTATTCAAACCAAGATCTGCTCAATATCGTCTAATAACAAATATTTTAATTATTCGTAATAAATCTGTGATTGGGTTTCATCTGTTCAAAAAACAATTTAGTTGAATCCACTAAATATATCTATTCGTAACATTCTGTAGTTAAGGAAAAGAGTTATTCTTTCCATATACATAAATAGTCGGGCTGTTAACAAAAAACATGACGAAAACTTTCTTTTTTCCAAACAACAGCCTTATCAGTGAAAAAATGCACCTTTAACTTTTACGAGAAGGGCATATATTTTTTCACGCATTCATGCGATGTATGGTGCAATCAAATAGCCTAATTATTTGATAAGATGGCATCACTGGCCCTCTAGCGACCGTCTTGAGAAGTTTCTCATGTGATGAGCCTTTTCGCGCCTTTCTGCGCGATCCCGCCTTTTTGCGCGTTTCCGTGTCTTCTGCGCGCTCCTGCCAGCTGTGTGTTTTGTGCTTCTTCAGGCAGATGCGCCGGCAACACGACAAACATTTTCGACCAGCACGTGATATCGTTACGCGTAGTCTATCCAGTTGGGACTTGTGTTTTCGTGATTTTTTTCTTCGGTGAATACGACTTGCCTCAGGAATATGGACGTGGAGTGTTTGGAAATTCATGGTCTCGGTGCAGTGCATTCAAACGTAAGTACCGGGTAACTTTTCATATTTGCCCTCAATGTGGACCGGCCATCTTTTTCACGTTGTGCGACATTTGTACAGGGTGTATAAAAATTATGTGTCACCACTCCGCCAGATGATTCTTCGAGTTACGTTCGGCAAAGATCACCCCCCAATACGGACCCGCAAAATTGACCTTGACCCCAAAACTCATGGTAAATTTTTTTATTGGCTTAAAAAATTCTACTAAATGACAGGAACTAAAGTCAGAAAGGAACCATGGGTCGCAAATGAGCCCGTCACACAGAAAATAAAAAATAAAATATTAAAAATTCGGAAATATGAGTTTCCCGGATCGTGGATAGGAGAAACACAACAATAGCGAGTTAAGCACCAAAATAAAGCCCTCCATCACTCAGCCAGGAGATTCGAATGGATTGGTCGTGTCTCTATGTTGCATTGCGTCTGACTGCTTATTCGTGTCTCTGTCGTTCTGTCCAATCGTGTCTGACTGCTTATTCGTGTCTCTGTCTCTCTGTCCAATCGTGTCTGCCTTGGTTGTGTGTTGAATGCACTTTTACTACCTTTGCTGATTAGGCGGTCGGTTTCAGACCACGGACAGACAATTACCATCACGAAGACTCTTTACTCGTGGCCTTGGCTTCAAAATAAAAATAGAATGTCCATCATGTGAGCCCCGAAGTGTATCCTCCTGTCTATATATTTCAAACGTGCACGAAATAAGTAGGAGATTTATTTCCGCTATGCGGATGATTGGAATTGGTCTGAGAGGTATGCAAAGATTTTGTGGGCTAGTGGAACGGTTGCACAATGCACGTCTGATGTAATTGTGAAGAATATTCTAACTGCGTCAGAATCAGTACGTGAGATGATTTGTATCTCGAGTGTGCAAGAGAGAAGGAAAGGACGACTTTACTACATGATTTACTACAACGCTGCGTCGACGGATTTACGCAGAACGCAAATGAAAGCTTCAACAACGTAATTTGCAGAATAGCTCCCAAAATATTCCACAACGGTTCAAATATTGTCAACATTGCTGCCAATATTGCCACATGCGTTTTTAACTGTAGGGAAAAATCCTATCTCCGAGTAATGGATGCCTTGGGAATTCAAGTCTGGAGAAATTCTGATAGGCATTGCCAGATCGACGATGCGGACCGCATTGCGAAGGCTGAAATTCAAACTCGAAACGCGACCCGTAAAGGGAGAATTCAACGCAGACAATCGAGAATTGCAGCTGACGAAGCAGCGAGTATTTTGGAGGAACCAATGTATGGCCCTGGGATTGCTGATTAACGGTAAGGTAAAACATATCTCTATCCTGCGAGTAATTTTTCTGACAAACTTCGAAACAGCATTGAAGTACGCTTTTTGAAAAATCCATTTGAACTTCTTTTTTTTTAATGTTTGAAGTACGAAGAATATTGTGTGAACATTTCATGTTGAAATTCCGCAATCGCCAAAGGTATACAGTGAAGTTACCGAAAGATCGTGCAGCGGCCCAACGGCTGAGCGCGTCATTTCTTTACGCACTTTTCAAACGCGATTATCTCGAAACATCGTTTTCAAAGTCGGTGCCAGATGATCTCAAAAACGGCTTGTCCGATTTTGTCCAAATTTGGATACAATATTCTTCGATAGATTTTCTCGTTCACCACGTAGGAGTTTTTCATTTGATTGAACCATTGCTTTTTTATGCAATCAAAATCGTCGGAAATTGCGAACGAAAAACGAATGTTAAATTAAAACGGTCGCAATTCCAACAAAAATGAAAATAAAAAAAATCCCACGAGGCGAACTCACTTGTATATTATATTTCAAGAATCCGTTGCGTTTTCGTGTTTCAGATCAACCGACTGCCCGGAATCCTTGGCACAACAAGCCATGTCAACGAACAACACGTATGACGCTGACCACAACAACGGCACTTCCAGTCAACGAATTTATTTAAAAAAATTTCTAAACATACCTTAATGTACATATTTTCCAACAAAAGAAACCCGGATCCAATCGAAACATTAGTTTTTGAGATAAAAATTCCCAAAATTTACCTGTTTTTCTCGCCGCTTACTCAGGTAGCTCCCCTTAATTGAAGTTTTCGAAAATAGAATTCGGTTTTTTTTAGAATGATGTAATTTTGTCGGAAAATATTTCCAATTTATCTATAGGGATTGTGGCTATACATTACTTCCGTAGCATAGACTTTTAACAATTGATTTACACATAACGGAAAGTAAAAATTTAAGAAAAGCTAAGCGTCTCTTATTATTTATAATCGTGCGACATTTCTAATTGCAAGTAATTTCCGTTACCGTATAGGTTTCTATTGATTTTGACATTGCACATCTCGGAAAAAGACATGGATTGTTGCATGGGTCGCACACGCGCTCACACAAACTGTGGTGTGTAATGAAGGCGCAGGCGATAAAAGACAAACATGTTTTAACGCCAATCATTTCTCAACGAAAGGAGGATTCAACTGATGGTAAAGCAAATAGCACTGAAGAATTGAGTTATTCGGCTTGAACTGTATTCTATTTAAAATTCATTCATTTCAGCGTGCAAAAATACCGTACTATTGGATTTGATTGCCCCCGAAGTACTGTTTTTGCACATACAGATGTATCATAACCACACGAGAACGTATACATGTGGAGAAACTAGATGTGCGAGAACATGTCAACGTCTCGATTCGTTCAAGCGACAGCAGCAATAGTTGATACCGAAACGGTAAACATTAATCCGATTGATCCTCTGCCGACAGCCGAAAATATTGTAAAGCAAAGTATATCAACCATTAGTCCTGTTCACGTTACTCAAACTTTAACAAGGTTGTGGCAGACGTATTTGGCGGAATTGCATTCAGAACAAACCTTATCTCGTACGGCACTTCAGCGAATTATTAACAAAACTTCTGGATTTATGTGTAACATCGGTACGCTAGTGGAAAATTTCGTAGTTTCAGAGCCGGCTTCACGAAATAATTTAGACAGTATTCTGAACTTACTAAACGATCTTTTTCCCAGTGAAGGTATTGAGTATCGGCGAACACAATTCTTGCAGAAAAGTGGTTCTTCTGTGACACTGGAAAAAATATTTATCGGTCAAGATATTCATAACAAAATTATTAACGATGCGACTGTAAGCGTGCTTGTTGCCGTTAATGTGACTTTCATAGCTTTACGTAAGCTTTTCAAACCATTGTTTAACGTACCTACTGTTCTAGAAGCCGCAAAATCTTTCCGCACTATCAGTCGCGACTCGAAGATATTTTCATAGCATTACTCGTGTAACACAAAGACATTGTTCACTATGGTAACCGAGCCTTTCAAATTCTTGTTGATAAACTAACGTTCCTAGAGACGGAGAGCATACAGATTGAACTTATCCCTACTCCCTTCTACGCTGCCTTTCCGCTGTAGCGCGCATCTGATTGGCTATTTTTTTTCATTCATAATTAATTACCTATGCGTCTGATCAAAAAATGACTGAGGACTTTTCGTCTCAGAATTTGTTTTCCTACCAGATACTAGAAGGGCGTACGTTACTTCTGGGACACCCTGTCAAGAGTACAGAAATACGCCTCCACCCATTAGTGAAAATATGTTGGCGAAAAAAATTGAACATGAAGGCAAAAGAAATAACGTGTTTCGTAGAAAACTTTGGATTAATGGTTGGATGTGCAATTCCCGAAGAAGACGCCGTTTGGAAACTGTATACTACTTTATGCGACATCATGGATATTGTCATGGCTTGTTTACACCACGTACGCCTTCATGATTTTGAATATTTTAATCGAAGATCACCATACGTTGTACTTAAATATCTGTAAGAAGGTTCCAAAATACGAGAACGAGCGATTGAAACCGAAATTTCATTATGTGATGCACTATCCTGCTATATTAATCTGGTATGGACCATTACGCAATTTTTAGTGTATGAGATATAAAAAAAAGCACAAAGTAGGAAAAAATGTAGGCCAAACATCGGGTAGCCGAGTAAATATAATGCACACGATAGCGGCAACGCATCAGACACGATTGGCTTACTTGTTGTCGCATGAATTGGGTGTACGAAACTTATTAGATGTAGCACCTAAAATAACATTTATCCATTGTACAACACCTGATTACCTCGACAGTGCAAACATGCATAAATGGGCAAAGTGGAATAGTCGTTTGTATAAACCTCAAAAATGCTTCGTTTACGTCAATACTGTAGATGACCTCCCATATTTTGGGTTTATCACAGGCATTTCCATCAAAGAAAAAAGATTGTATTTTATGTTAAAAAGTGTGCCTTCTTTTGGTTTTATTGAACATAATCGTTCGTATGTCGTCGACGTATCAAACTCATCGCTTCCGGATAGACACTGTATGAATGTTGAAGATTTATTCGAGTCTACGCCGTTACATCTACGAAAAGCATTACATTTTAGTCATGTAACACTACCCTACATGTAAAAGTATATTATACCATAATCTGGATCAAATAAATACATGTGATTCAATATATATTTTGTGTAGTAAGAAATATTACTGACCTACGATATTTTACGTTGATAAAACATTTTAGTGGCCTCAAAAGAAATATGTATTCAAGGTAAATATACATTTGCTAAATGCAAACCGAAACATCAATGTTTCAAGTATATTTTTCACATGTTCGAAGTGGAAATATACTTGAATGAAAGATACATATATTGTAAGAAAATAAAGATTTATTTCATTCAAAAAAGATTTTTTCTCAATTTAACAGAAATATATAGTTGAATCAAATAGACGTTTATTCACGCGAATAAAGATATTTTCTATTCAAAAATATCTCCCATACGTTCAAAGAAAGAATGTACTTGAATCTAATCTTTATTTATTTAATTTGAATAGATTTTATTTTTAATAAGAATACCTGGAACAAATAAAAACAATTATTTGAAACAAAAAGGATCCTAGTAGGCCGTGAGACAAGGAAAAAACCTATTACATTTAAATAGATTCTATTTAAATTAATTTTTTTTGGCAGTATACGAACACGTCGCCTTCACGAGTTTAATATTTTATAAGCATTATTAATTGCACGATGGAATGAACTTTCACTTTTGGAGTCAACATAAGCCTGTTATCATAGCAAGTAAAATAACAAGTTCCAGTGTAAGTGATAATTCGTCATTTTCGGGTTCTCGTGTTCGGGACACTAATACAATTTTTTAATCCCACGTTGAGGTACATTTTAGTATTGAGGGTCTTTTAAGTGTCTATACTTTTCAAATATTTTCGTTCTCTGTCCCGAATAGAAATATTGCCAGCCTGTCGTGACATGTGATCCGGGCCTGAACACGCTGTTGTACGGAGGCCTTACTTACGGTGTGCCTTGATTTGCCTGATCCGCCTGGTTTCAGGCGATACTCAGGCAACCGGATTTACGGGTACCCCCAGTTGCCTGAGTGGGGCTAAGTTCAGGCGGTAGTCAGGCAAATGGATTTACGGCTTGCATAAATTCCCCTCATTCGGCTATGTTTAGGCGATGATCAGGCAATTGGACTTACGGCTTGCGTCAATTCGCCTGATCCCGCAAACTTCACGCAATCATCAAGTCACTGGACCTATATACAGTTTGTGGCTTTTCACACGCCCAACTCCTTGTAAAACACCAGACAACTATATATATATCGTCCTCAAAATGTCGAGACATATTGTCCACTCTATGCATACATTTTTTTATGATTCTCAATATTTTATGTATTACTAATAAATCTGTGAGTCGGTTTCATGTGTTTGGAAAACACTTTAGTTGAATCCACTGGATGTATCTATTTAATTTTTATAAATTTAAATTGAATAGAATTTTCGTAGAGACATACATTTTTCTATTTCCTTGAATTATTGGTCTGCCTTGATTGCAATACACACATCGAGGGAGAGGGGGTAGAAAGAGGAATTATATATATATATATATTATGTTTGAAAAATCTATGGCATGATATTCGATAAAACTCTAATTATCATAATGATCTAACTAATTGGTATTAACTAATTGGTATTAACTAACTGGTATAGTTTATGCTATACAACAAATAATTATAGGAATCCTTGTGGTCGCTTATGCCATATCTGCGACTAAGATACTACAAACCCTCGGTAGCGTAGGGGCAGCGAGCATAGCTATAGGTAGGTAGGTTGTAGGTACGATTGCACGAGGGGGCAACGAAATATTTTCCTTGAAAATAACATTTCAGCAGGCCAGGGTATGACGAATTATGATACAAAACCATTGTGGTAGAACTCTAAATTAATTATTTTATTTTGGATTTATGAAATATTTTTTCCTATATTCTAAAAAAATATATTTGAAACACATAGGATCGTAGTAGGCCGTGAGACAAGAAAAAAACCTATTTGATTTAAATAGATCCTGTTAAAATTAAATATTTTTTTTGGCAGTGCAATGAAGAATGTGAAGAGTGGTGATTTCCGAAGCAACAGCGATCTGCTTTCTTCGAACAGCATGTCAGGCCTTGATTTTGTACCCTGATCAGGCCTTGATTTTTTTCCCTGATCAGACTGAAGTCACAGATTGCGTTTCAAAAATGATCAGGGCTTGATAAAAAAATCCTGATCAATTCCAGAAAAAGAAATCAGGATGCCAGATCAGGACTTTCTTATAGCCGGAGCAAGATTTCTACTCGGGTCATGCCGCACTTTATTAGCTCCCATTATGAAGGCAGGACATGGCCGATTAGAGCTTACCACGCTATAAGGCTCCACGTTACTGATAGTCTTTGCTAGGAATGTTCAAATGTCAGTAATTAATATATTACAATATCTGAATATTTTCGCTTTATTTTTTTATCTATAAAAAAAATTACTACCATTTTTGCACGTAGTTTCGTACTCGTAATGATAAATCGCTACAGCATGAACCGAAGGTTCCAACGAAGGATGCGAACTCTTGTTTTAATGAACTCTTGTCTATCGACTTTGGTAGACAATTCTTTCAAATTTTAATCCAGACCATGAGAATCATCTGGTTTAGGGGCGGGGGACTAATTCATTTACGAGATTTCGTATCGTTACTTTTTCAGCTGCTTACTCGATTATTTTGGATATGGTTTCGTTACAGGTTTTCATAAGGAGTGTCCTAAAGTTTATCCGATTTTTATTCAGTTGCCGACAGTGCCCAAAGTCGGAAAAATCTCTTACTTTCTCTTTTGTCAGAGTTTATTTCTTGCGACAACAAGCCTTCTTTCTAGTCCTCGCCGATCCATTCCGCCATCCATTCCGATGACGGACATCTGTCCCTAATTCAGGCCTCACCGGTAGTATAACTTAAATATATATTTTCAAAAGTGACGTCATATGATCCTTTATCTGGAAAAATGGAGCCTGCACGAAAAATCGGCATTATCCATTTTAACTGCTATTATCAATTGTAATGAGTCTGACTCACGATACAAATTACATCCTTTATATTTTTTTTGGGTTGAATTTTATTCAATAATTAAGGTGGTCCAGGTCCGAATTATTTATTGGGAAGAATTATGTGAGGTGTCGCATAATGGCGGAATACTAGACCTAATCGTTTCGCGTGATTTCTTAATGTTCTCTGCATCTAATTTACATGCCTGCCGAGATGCAACGGTCCAACCACAACGCATTCTGTGTGTGAAAGATCCTTCGCGTTATCGACCTGGAGCAGACAATTTATTTGCAGATAAAGGAATAAAATTATATACAGATCATGATAATCTTGTGGTTGCTAGGTGAAGTTTCAAATTTCGCTATAGTTTTGGAGTGAAGCAGTTATGTGGATGAGAGTACTACCATATAATCTTGAGGAAAAGGCGCAATAAAATACAATCAGCTATTAGTCAGCGGATGTTGTTGGCATTCTCTCGCATCTACTTTATCTCGTCGCTCAGATGGTGCGCTTTCCTCGTCAATTAGCATATCCCGTTGAAATATAAATAAAGTGGTGTATCGATGATAAAAACATAATTTAGAACATCGGAGAATTTTACCTCTACATGTGCAATGATGGTCAATATATTACCTGAAATATCGTTTTTAGAGGAATGTACAAATATCCAGCTGGAGATAAATGCTACATCCCGCTGTTCATCGAGCATTTATGTCGCCATTCTAAAACAGTACTTAGTCAGAAATTCAAACTATCGATAATAATGAAAACTTGACAGGGCAAAACCTAGAAACTTTCTAGTGATGCAGACGTTCACGCTAATTGATGATCCTGAATCAATGCAACATCAATCAATACCACACAACGAACTAGGGTTGCTGTCTCATGGTAGCCAATAAATTGGCAAGGTTATTAAGAGTTAGAAGATAGAAGATAGATTAAGAGTTAGAAGACAGACTGACAACACTTTATGGCGAAAACTCTTCTGTTCGGACGCCGAAAATTCGGTTCAAACTTTCCACACAGAAAACTAGAATTTCGTGGCGAACATTATAATGAGTTCATGCTCCATCGAAAGCTGAATAAATCCTTTCTTTTCTATCCCCTAATTCAATCGACACGTTTAAATACTGGTCACAAGATCTTCATGAACTTAGCGTATTTCACACAGCCTTAATTAGCTAATAGAATGCTTAGTGGGTTGTAGGTTATTTCTTAACCAACCTTGCCGACCGGGATATTGGTAAAAACTACTGAAAAGGCAATACGAGTTGCGGGGAGTGAAGGAAGAGCGTGTGTCCCGAAGGTGGATGGAGAGTGGGCCATCGAGGCTATTCATCTTCGATGGTACGTGGCACGAGTCACCGGCGGCCATTGTCGCAAATATACGTATACGTAAAGGTACACGCATGTATATTCCACATAGGCCAGAAGACTGCGGGATAGAGCGCGTAATCGTGAAGCAGAAAATCAAAGAAACAGAAGAGGAGTGCGTTTCACAAATAACGAATCGGAAGTGCAGAAGAAGGGAGAACGGATAAAAACGTCACGACAAGAGCGTGCGAAGTCTACATGGAAACGTGAAGACGAGAAGAATGGGGAAAAGGAGGGCTGAAAGAGTCGCCCGAGGGATGTGCGGAGGGAGGGAGAAGGTGGAGAACGTCGGACCACTCGCGCTGAAGGTACGGTATCAGAACGGGGGACAGCACGCTGTGCTGTCCTCCATAAATCTATCAGCCGCGGTTGTATAAATACGACTCAATGAGGCGACCGTGAATCACCGTGACGTGCTTCATAAGTCCCGGGAGTTTATTAAACCGGCGGGCATTTCTCATGTCGGGGATAAGATCAATACGGCCGCGAGCCTGGCCACACTTGGCCCTAACCCCGCCTTCCTCCTTCGCCTCCTGTTTTCCATTGCCCATCCACTCTCAATCCCTGCTCTCCTCCGGAGCCTCGAACGGAAATCTTGAGGTAAATAACATAAAATAATCGGTTTATATCACGTGAGGTTTCCCTCTCCAAGCTTTCCGCCTCGACTTCCACTCGTTTGCGACGCGAGAGGGGTCACCTTGGGACGCCGCAATAGCGTTGATACCGATGCTTTGGCCCGCTGCAACCGCCATCTGATGAAAGGAATGGGTAACCCACCTTGAGGATCACCGCAGGTACCTCTCCGGCCATTTGTCATGCATCAGCGTGGTATGTACCATGCGCAAGAAGAATGCGCAACACGCACTGATTAATATCATCGTTTCCGGGAAAAATCTGAAGACTGATGCCAAGTTAGTAAATGTGTTTTTTTTTCGACCGAATCCTGCACTTTCGAAATTTTTCCCGTGTACTTTCTCTCTCTCTGCCTCTCTTTCTCCACCCCCCTCCTCTCTCGTCCTCTCGATGGTTGGCTAGATCGACAGGTGCACGATGAGGCTCGGTTCTCAGGCCTTTATTGTTCTAATTATATATCAACGACATTAGCTCTGATTTGTTGTTTACGGAACACACGACTTTTGCTGATGACTTGCAGATTCATTTGAATTTCAATCCATCTGAAATCGATGATGTCATTGCCAGAATCACTCTTGACGTTGATGTGATAGCAACTTATGCTCACAACAATGTTCTTAAGATTGACATCGGCACCTGAAAAGTAATCCTATTAGGTGGCGGCGTCGATATCGACCAAATTAACGTAGATGATCTGTCACCCACCGGAATTCAGGGTATAACAGTTTCGTATGTTGATGAGGTACGCAATTTAGGAGTTATAATGTCATCTTGGAACACATAGATAGTTGCCATCTCCGAGAAGGTCAATGTTGCATTGAATTGGCACTTCTTTTTCCAGTGTTAGATTACTGCTCTCTTGTGTGCAATGACCTGACTAATTAACAGAATACCATGCTCCAGAAACTCATCAACTGTTGCATTCGCTTTATTTTCAATTTGCGTGATGTTCACATCACGCCGTATCAACGTAGACTTCGCTGGCTAACAGTCAAATCTACGCCACTTTTTCGTGAGTGCAACAATGTACAATATTTTTCATAATAAGGCAGTATCGTACATCCTATACGTATTCCAACGAGCACGTCTCCTGGGGCGTCACACGATGCAATTCCTGACACTTTCCACATTCCTATCCACCGGACATCAACCTTCCAAAATTCACTTGCGTTATCTGCAGACTACTCTTGACACTCGTTACGAAATGCGATTGCTTCCTTACCGTCGTTGGCTATATTCAAGAGGCGTCTGTTTACTTATCTATTCTCCATGGATAGACAAGATGGACGTGGCGGCCATATTCATGAATGCATTTTTATTAACATTATGGTTTCTCCTTCGTTATTTTCTTTGTTTTCGTTATGCTTAGCTTCAATTCATAGTGGGACGTCTCATGCGCGTTAGTGAAGGTCCGTATGCAACGTCCGAGAGTAAGCTCATCTCTATATGGAGCAACGCTTACCAAGTCATAATAAAACCAAGCAATCAATCGATCAACCACTTTATCTGTCAGATAGATCGGGGTATACGTGTTGTTTGCATGAGATCATCGGAGTGATTGCTGCTGAGGCATCTATAGCCACGGTTGAACATTACTTACGTTAACTGTGTCAATTTAATCTCATGTTTAACGATATCTTTCTGGTATTTTATAAATTACCAGGCGATAGAATGTCACCTTAAGGTTATGCAAGTAATTGGCAAGCTTTCACACCCCCCGCCGCTATGTACACAACCTTGCTCCCAACCCTGACCCACTTCCGGACCCGCTTGACGAGTTTTATTCACCAGCTATTACAATTTCCGTATGAGGTGAAAACGAAGAGTCGTCGTGCATAATCGATATTCTTAACTCGATTATCGGATGAAAATCGTTGTAATCAATATATGAAATGTGTAAAGCAAATTTACGAATCCACTTTTAAGGCGTATGACAATGTTTCATATACCTAACTTCGTTATTTATCTATTTTCAACAACATGTCGCACAAATCGATTTATGTTGAAAAATCTCAATGGGATCCACCGATTGCAAAGTAATAGGAAACATGTATGTAGTCGTCAAAGATGGGCACCAAATGTCTTTGCCTTACGAGGTTCCAGCATTCCATATATTATCTGAATTCCAATAACATCTTGATTATACATGCGGCTGGATTGTACAGGAATCATAAAATCTGATCTTACGTCTTTCAATATTTACTACAAGATGCCATACAATCCATAAGAGCGTACCTGAGCACGAGAAATACAAACAATTTTTTTCAATTTAACGAAGATAATTTGTTGGTTTGAGATCCTCCTGAAATAGCAGAACCACCAGTACGGAAATTGTCGAAGGGATCTAATAGGATACTCACACTCGTCCTTACTTGTATTGAATCCCTATGTGCCAGAGGACGACTAGTCCTAGTGCACTATTAAATATATATCTATCCATAGCAAAACGTCGCGCTCGTAGATTGGATTCTGTTCGGGATTCCACATTGGAGTACTCTTGTCCATGGAAGAGCACTGAAAACGGTCATATGCTCACGGTATGTCTGGAAAAATAGTTTCACTTGTTGAAACCCTTCTCAAATAGAAATAGCTTTCAAATGCGGCAGTTTTTTTCGTCTCGGAACAAAAAACCTTTTTTTTTCTCGAGATTTGTTAACGCTTCCTCGACACACTAGGTAATGTTGACCCGGACATATTTCAAATAAAATGCGCACTTTTCCATAAACGAAAGTTTTCAATCATTTTTTTTTACAACAATTTAGTTTTACATTTTCCGAATTTTAATTATGTAGACGTATTAAGAAATGTTTCAAATGTATCCCGAATCTGTTTCAACAAGAACTAACCGATGAGTTGTCAAAGTCAGGTGGATAAAGCGTCAAAATGACCCAGCGTGTCAAAGTTGTGGGCAAATGTAAATGTGTCAAGAAAGGGTTAAGTATTCGATGCAAAGTTGTAAGGAAAATGACCAAAAAAATCCCATTTGAAAATTTTCTTCATTTGAAAACCTCCACGTGGTGCGCTTTTGGTACTGATGATAATGGCGGAAAAAAATTGTACATTTTCTTTATTTCGAATAAAGAATTTTTGTTTGAGGTTTTTTCTCGAAATTTGATGAATATTAAATGCCAAGCTGTAAGAAAAATAATGTTTTTTTCATCTTAATAATCATTAAATGAAGTTTAAGGAACAATAAACGTGCTCTTTAAATTTTGTTTAAATTGATCGATGCGGAAAGAGACGCATAACCGGATGATATGTAATTTTACAGGGCTCTTAGGGATACAATTAACTGAAAAAAAAATCCGCAAACATTAGTACTTATAACAAGATTTGCAAGATAGCGGAGGGTTTTCTAAAAATCAAGAAAATATAATTTTTTGTGCTTTTTTCAAACCAATGGCGAGCCCGGAAAAAAATCTCCAAAACAATAGTCGGGCCTCAAAGGGAATTTATTAAAGTTTCAGAAACTGCCGGTCGATTTGCTGTACAATGATTAATTCTCATACTTCATGGGATATCCATGATCAATGACAAAAGGGTGACTTTTCAGTCAGCGGTTAATATTACAGCAATTAATTGTCTTACCAAGCCAAAAAAAACCAACTGCACCTAAATGATAAGCTTCAATGACCCTGATATTTATTTTGCTTGGGCAATAAATGTTAGCGAAAAAATTTCATCAAAAGGATTCAAAACTAGAAAGTGCAAGCTGCAAAATCCTTATTATCACTAAAAAAACCGTTTTTTAAAGTTTTCTGCTCCTTTAATTACATTAAGCGCAAAGATTATCGCGCCGTTCGAAAGCCACATTTCAAGGAGCGAGTTAAAACGTAGACCCGGCATTGTATCCGAGTTTAGTAGAAGCATTTCGTAAAAATGGAGAGAGCTAACCCTCCATGTGTGCGAAAATGCGATTTCGCTGTGATGCGATAGTCACATACTTGATTTAAGGAGTCGAACTCGATTTCATCTTATTTCCGGTCAGAGCGAATGGATCATTTAATCGGTGCTCGAAGATACAAGTTTAATCATAGAATCATTCTTGACGCGACAAAGACGAAATCGACGTCCGGCTTGATTTTTCGGCATGCGTTGTAATCCTCTTCGAACATATTCATAATTGAATTGATCGATTTCGCTTTATTTTGAAGTAATAAGCCCCAAGACGTGTGAGGTATGTTACTGAAAAGGAGCCTGAGTCATTATCCGCTAACATCAAGCGAATAAAGACGAAAGCGATGCTCTGAACGGTTCCCTTTTCTTGATTTTTAGAAAACCCTCCGCTACCTTGCAAATCTTGTTATAAGTATTAATCTTTGCAGATTTTTTTTAGTTATCTGTATCCCTAAGAGCCCTGTAAAATTTCAAAACGATCCGGTCATGCGTCTCTTTCGGATCGAGCAGTTTGAAAAATTTAAAGAGCACGTTTATTGTTCCTTAAACATAATATAATAATTATTAGGATGAAAAAACCTTATTTTTCTTACAATTTGGCATTTAATACTCATCAAATTTTGAGAAAAAAAAAACCTCAAACAAAAATTCTTTTTTCGAAATAAAAAAAAATGTACAAATTTTCTACCGTCAGTATTATCAGTACCAAAAGCGTACCACGTGGAGGTTTTCAAATGAGGAAAATTTTCAAATGGGATTTTTTTTGTCATTTTTGTTACAACTTTCCTTAAGACTTCCTAACCCTTCCGTGGCGCACTTACATTTGGCCACGACTTTGACTCACTGGGTCATTTTGACTCGGATAGTACTTCACCCACCTGCCCGTAACAACCCACCTCATTGGAACAAATTTGGGATACACTTTCAACATTTCTTAATGCGTCTACACAATTAAAATTCGGAAAATGTGAAATTGAATTGTTGTCAATAATGATTTAAAACTTTCGTTTATGGAAAAGTCAGCATTTTATTTCAAATTTATCCGGGGCAACATTACCCAATGTGTCAAGTAAGGGTTAACAAATCTCGAGAGAAAAAAAAGATTTTTTGTTCCGAGACGAAAAAAAATTCCGCATTTGAAAGCTATTTCTATTTGAAAATGGTTTCAACAAGTGCAACTGTTTTTCCAGTCATACCGTAAGCGTATGACGGTTTTCAGTGCTATTCCATGGACATGAGTTTCATTAAAATCGAAGGCGGACACCAAAGTGGCGTTCCTTGTTAGAACCGACGAGAGGGAATGAACGGAAAAACAAAAGTATGCGCAAAGATGAAAGAGGACGAGAGAGAAGATATATATTTATTGATGAGATATAGGCGATAGGAGACGCTCATTAAATAAAAGAGAATGAATGTGAGACAAATAGGGATCGACGACATCCGAAAAAACAAGTCACGCTCAGTCGCGCGGATCGGCTCACGCTCTGAACTTGCATACCCAAGATGACAAAAAATAATAGCAGACAATACGCGAAACGTCAAATTGGCCGGGCAAGCAAGACAGATTCTATCTACCTTGCCGTCACCTGCTACGTTCTTCGCGCTCTGACCCAGCCCTCGAGTGGTGTCGTCGTCAAGGGCAGACTGCAGCCCTACAATAATCCTTCGAACACGAAAATTGGAATTACTCCCCTTCAAAAATTATTTAACGGAAACAAAAAAGTCTTGACAGTTATACTCGGGGTACCCGGCTGAAGCCGCCAGTGCCGGGTGTACAGGTTATT